>CM056060.1:23052162-23302162 GCA_029574335.1 Rana kukunoris | reverse complement strand
TAGATCTTTTAATGGTAAAACTCAGGCTTTTTATACAATTAGCAACCAAAAAGCATGCTGCAGTAATCCAAAGGGACAATGACACACTCCACCCATAACATCATACAATGGGTACTAACGAGTCCCCCTCAATCCACATCTTAGACAGACATTCTGACTGCGCGATAAGCTATTCTCACCTGCTACAAAATACACATTCCTTTAGTAAACACAAGTCAGACGTCTGACTTTTGGAGTGTGCCAACTCACAACACATATTATCATCAATAGAACGTTCACACAATACAGTGTTAATTAGCACCACACAATGAAATATCCTAGGAGCCAGACTTAATTTACACCTTAACAGTATGTGTCCCCACATTGAATAAATCACTCTATTGACCGGTTGGGTTCAGAATTAACCACCTGTAATATTTCAAGATATCCTGCAATACAATGTGAATTATCATTACTGTTAATGTTAAAACAATCCAAGATATGTCCATTATTTCCTGGCTCAATATGTGCCCAAAAGTGACTCCCGTTACAGGCCTCCCTAAAAAAATGAGTTTTCGGGGGATCACCTAAAAGTGGACAGAGTAGGACATAACCGAACATATTGGGGTAGTGAGTTTCATAGGATGGGAGAGGCTCTGGGGAAATACTAGGGATGAGCATGGGAGGGGGGCGACATGGGAGCTTGAGAGCAGAAGGTCTTGGGGGGAGCGGAGAGGACGGTTGGGTGATATTTGGAGATAAGATTGGTGATGTAGTTTGGAGCAGAATTGTGAATGGCTTTGTATGGTATTGTTAGCGTTTTGATTTTTATTCATTGGGCAATGGGATGCCATTAGAGGAGTGGCGGACACTGAACGGTTGGTAAGGTGGATGAGTCTGGCAGCGGTATTCATGATAGAATGGAGAGTGGATAGCTTGCGGAGAAGTAAGCCAGTGAGGAGGGAGTTACAATAGTCAAGGTGAGAGATAACGAAGGAGTGTATAAATTGGTTATTGGTGTTAATGGTTCGAAAGGGGCATATTTTGGAGATGAAGTCTGGACAATTTTAATAGCGATTGGATTTGGGGCTGAAAGGACCGGTCACAGTCTAGGATTACACCCAATACTTTGGCACAAGGGGAGGGACTGATGGTTGTATTATTGATCTTGATGCAGAATGCCAAGGAACATGTGAAACGTCAGAATAATCTGTGTTCTGGATGCTAATCCTTCCTTTTTTTTATAGGGAGAACTACCCACATTCTTACCACTGCTAACGGTCTGCCAATGCGCAAAGCACAGAGCAGCAGGTGCTAAATACAACTACTACCTTTGTGCCAATATACATAAAAGTCAATCCATTATATATTTTTTATGGTTTAAGGTATTCAATGCTCCTGCATAGAGCTGCATGATTAATTGTTAACAATTTGCAATATTGATTAACCCCCCTCCCCCTCACGATCTTGATCTGGCATTTCCACGATTCATGCAAGTGCAGAGCCGTTCTCTGCTCACAGCTGTAAAAAAAAAAAAAAAAAAAAAAAAAAGAAGAAGGACGGTGTGCTGTCAAAATAGCCAACTCGCTGAAATCTCCAACGACGCCACTTCCGGTTACTCTCCAGCATCAGTAATTGGAGATTGACAAGTTGCCTGCTTTGACCCAACACCAGCAGAGCATAAACTACTACGGTACACGACTAGTTGGATGTTTTGACAGAACAGCGGCTAAGAAGGAAAAAGTTGTCGCCGCCTTGGAGGCGGCCATTTTGTTGGTTAGTAGAGGGCGGACTAACAAAGTCGACTCATTATATCATGTACTGTACTGCATACACTGCCGGTGTTGTGTCAAAACCGCAAACACATGAAAATATCCAAATATTGATGCTGGAGAGAAAAGCCCTGTACACACGATATCTGATGGAATCTAATCAGATGGATTTTTTAGTCGGATAGCCGATGAAACTGACTTTCATCAGTCTTGCCTACACATCATCAGTCAAAAATCCAACCGTGTCCAACGCGGTGACGTAAAACACTACGACGTGCTGAGAAAAATGAAGTTCAATGCTTCGGAGCATGCGTCGACTTGATTCTGAGAATGCGTGGATTTTTCTGCGATGGAGTTCCACACAGACGATCGCTTTTTTTCCATAGTTTTTTTTAAACATAGGAAAAATTTAAAACATGTTCTACTTTTTTTCACTGATGGAAAACAAACCGATCGTGTGTACAGGGCTTAACCGGAAGCGACGTGGTTGGAGATTTCATCAAGTTGGCTGTTTTGACAAAACACTGGCAAAGTTTATCACAACATTGCTCAGCGCTGAGAGATAAAGATAAACAATGTATCATTTGGTTCTTTTAGATCAAAAGGAATGAACTTCGGTCTGTAAGAGGCCTTTTTCTGTCACTTGTTGCTTACAAGTTAAAATCTGTATTTTTTGCTAGAAAATTACTTAGAACCCCCAAACATTATATATATATTTATTTGTTTAGCAGCAACCCTAGAGAAAAAAATGGCAGTCATTCTAATATTTTATCTTGCACTGTATTTGCGAAGCGGTCTTTCAAAAGCAATTTTTGGGGAAAAAATGTTTTTTGCATAACGTGAAAGATGATGTTACGCCACAAGAATCGTGATCTTTATTCTAATAATAAAAAAATAAATAAATCATGATTCTCATTTTATCCAGAACCGTGCAGCTCTACTCTTGCATATTTAAGTGTATTGTTGTAGATTCAGCCAATCAGGGAACTGGTGTGTAGATGAGCATCAAAAGCAAAAAAAAAAAAAAACTTTTTTTTAACTTTTTTGTTTTAGAACCAGTTTTTTGGTGCCTAATTATTTTTCATATTTGTGTGTTAATATTAATTGTTAGGACAGAAATGACTGAAAACACATTCCCGGTCTTTTGTACATTGTAAAATAATGGAGTGTTTCCCAAATCACCGTTCAAGGATCATTAATGCATCTTTTCCAATTCTCTTCACAAAATTTGTAGTTTAGTTCTTATAAAGCATTATTGATGTTACTAATTAGAGAAATATACTCCAAGAAAACAGTAAAGTTTTGCATTAAAAAACTGTCTCGGGGGACAGAAGCTACCTTGCTGAGTGATTTTGATTCTTATCCCAGCATTCATAATTTTCCAATGTCTTTTGGGTTTGGGGAATCCCTATGAACCCCATTACTTTTATTTTTTGAACAGAGCTGAATCAGAGTCTGTGAAGAATGCATTCTGTGTTCACTGGTTCCACTGGTTATAATAAATACCTTATACAGCCCACTTCTTATTTCTTGTCTGGTCATTAGCCTAGGCTTATGACGTCATGCACAGCTCTCTCTCTCTCTCACTCTTGTGAGGGAAGGGGGTGAGTCATAAGAAGGCCAATGAGAGCTGCAGTGCTGGAGGGGTATGTGTCTCTGTATACCCAGGAAGCAGCTTCAGTTTTTCTGAGTATTTCCGAACGGCTCAGGCGACAGGGGGGCGTTTCCTATGCCTACATTACTTTTGTTATTAGGTGTCCCTCATTCCCATCTCAAAATGTTGGGAGGTATGAATAATATGCAAAGTGGTTGGAGGGAAGCTTCAGAATAGCAAAGTTTTAATTACAAATTATGTGAGCCGACTGCAGTTCCTCTTTAATCTAAGTATGTTTTTGTATAAAAGTTATATAAAAAGGTAAAATGAGTGGAATATCTGACTGGTAATGCTGTCAGAAAATAATTCTGGCAGGCTTTGCTTGTTGCCTAGAGTTGCTCGTCAGTATATTTGTACTCCTAAAAACTGTAAGTGAAAACAACAACGGTTACTAGTCCTTCAGAACTGTTTTGGAAGTGCTAAATTAATCTGTTTTTCCTTTTGTGCTGCGCATGGGAATGCATATAGAAGTACATGGGCTCCACAATATGACATTCTTTTCTTAGTTTAATCTGGTTCTTTTTTGTTATTCTATTGCCATTCATAAATTTAATCAGCAATCAGATACCCCAAACATAAAATGCCTACAGGGCTGACTGTATTATGCGACTCTAGAGCTGGGTTCACTTCACACCTATGCAAAACGCATGAGGATTTTCACGCATTCAGTTCGCGTAGCAGGTGATTGTGACCGACTCTTTATGGAGCCGGTTCACACATCTTCCAGGCAGGCCCGTCGCTACAGGACAGGCAAATCAAACAGAGTGCTCACTTCCTTTCAGTCCGGCCGGGAACACAGGAAACTAAATCTCCTGTACCGTGAGGGTACCTGGCCTGGCCCAGGCACTATCCGATAGGGGGCTGGGGACCCATAATGATAGAACACCGGACTGACAGGAGTAAGAGGAGCTTGGCCACGCTACAGCGGCAGCCTACAGGGTAGATGTGGAGATGAGATTAGAAAAACATAGGGACAAGGGGGGGGAGGGAGTAAGACCATGGGTTTAAAAAATGTGTGCGCACCAATGTAGGCTTTGCATGCGGAGCGGAGGGGGTGCTTCCTTCAGACGGCCCTGCTTTCAGGGAGTATTGAACAGGAGTCATGCTGCGTGTGAACCCAGCCTAAAGCCTCATTCACACGACTGTATTTTCCAAAGGGAAGTGTGCGATGGCAGGATGTCGGGGAATTCGACTGTCTGTATGCTCCATCGGACAGTTATTGTCGGAATTTCCAACAACAAATGTTAGCTTGCCATGCTCTCAAATTGTCCGACAACAAATGTGTTCTGTCGGATTATCCAATCGTGTGTACATAAGTCCGTTGGACTAAAATCCAAAGTACAAACACGCATGCTCTGAACCAATGTTAACCATCAGACAGTAGCAGAGCTGAACCACCATACCACCATGTATGCCCCACCTTTTTAATGAAGCACCTATCAAATGCAGCCCATCAGTGCCCATCAAATGCAGCCTCACCAGTGCCCATCAAATGCAGCCTCACCAGTGCCCATCAAATGCAGCCTCACCAGTGCCCATCAAATGCAGCCTCACCAGCGCCCATCAAATGCAGCTTCACCAGCGCCCATCAAATGCAGCTTCACCAGCGCCCATCAAATGCAGCTTCACCCGCACCCATCAAATGCAGCCTCACCAGCGCCCATCAATGAATTTTTGTTTTCTTCTATTCATTTGGAAGCCAGGACACAGACACAGTCCTCCGCTGATGCGCCTCTGACACTATGTGCGAACAGAGCGGTGGGTGCCTGCTGATGCAAAGACTTAGTTGCTTGCTGGAGAGAGAAGAGAGTAGTAACACCAGTGGCCGGGCGCCCCCTAGGCAGCAGTGCACCCTAGGCGGCTGCCTAGTTTGCCTAGTGGTAGCACCGGCCCTGAGTGTGTGGATGGGGAAATCTCTGGTGGAACAAAAAAAAAAAGAAAAAAGAAAAGACACCTCTATGTGCTGCTTTAGAGTACAAGGCATTGACTAGCAAGTTATGACTGTGTATGGTGTCTACGTGGAATCAGCCGGATAAGTGTTTTCACTATGATTTAGAAGTAGCTGAAAGTAAATGTAACCTAAATCCTCAAAAGTGCCATCTTATTTATAGAAGGCTGAAGCACGGAGAATGCGTTTCGTATCTTTTGAAAGATTGAGTCCTGGGTTTTGTTGCCATAGAGCCATCACAATTAAAAATCCCTTTTAGCAGCTCACAGACTGTAAATGATTACAAATGAGTTTTCTGATTTATATCTGTAAATTTGAACAGTTAGAAGGTTTGTAATTAAATCTGTCGTTATCACAGCGCTCGTCTTTCAGCGAAGCGTCGCTTTCCTTGGGCTTGTCAGGAAGAGATGGACGTGTGGCCTTGATTTCTTAGGAGAATGGGATTTAACCTTGACCTTACAGGAGAGGCACACTTCAATGTCCTGTCCTTTCTTCTATCCCCCCGAGATTTAAGATGTCATATTGTTGTTTTATTTCTTCCCTTGAGAAATGGAGGTGTGAATTTTTGCTCTCCGGAACATTGCTGCTAAACAGAGTGTTATAATTTAAGTGGAAGATTTCAGGCCTTCTGGGAACCAAAAGAGCTGCATGACTATTTGAACTTGGGGGTGGGGGGGGGGGACATAAAGAGGAACTTCATAGTTATCATAAAAATGACAACAAAGACACCATTAGACATGTTTAGTGATAATCATATCCTAATGGTAGGCTTTTTATTCTCTGCATACTTTTTTTTCTGTCTTGTTCTTCTCACGTTGTGGCCATTTTTTTTACCAAGACCCCCCCCACACACACATACTATTAAGGCAGGACCCGGACTGAGACAAAAAATAGGCGCGTGCATTTTAGACTGAGCAGTCCAGGGGGGGGGGGGGTTAATGATGGGATGTGGGGTTCCAGCACATTGTACCTCAGGACAGCACAGCACCCTGCACCTCTGGACTAGGGTGACCACGTGTCCCCGATTGCCCGGGACAGTCCCACATTTTGCAGCTCTGTCCCGGGCACATAAATTCCAGGACAATACAGTGTCCCGGAATGAAACTGACACAGCCACCCCCCTGATGCCCCCAAAAAAGGCTGCCACATCACCGCTTTACTCACTGACAGTACTTGTCCTGGCCGGGAATGCCTGGATGAACACAATCCACGCCCCCTGCCTGTGATTGGAGAAATCATAAATCCTGCCTCTTGTGTCCAATCACTGTGCTGTGATTCGTTACAGCACAAGCTGATTTTTAGGAATGAAGGGTGTCCCTGAATAGTAGTTTGGAAAGGTGGTCACCCTACTCTGGACCCTTTTACATTACACAGCACCTTGCACCTCTGGGCCCCTTTATATTACATAGCACTGCACCTCTGGATCCCTTTACATTACACAGCACCCTGGGCCCCTTTACATTACATAGCACCACACCTCTGGACCCTTTTACATTACACAGCACCCTGGGTCCCTTTACATTACACAGCACCCCACACCTCTGGACCCCTTTACATTACACAGCCCCCCACAGTTTGTTACACAGACACCCCCCCCTAACAGTTCCGGACCCCCTGCATGTTACACAGACCTCCCTACAGTACAGACCCCCTCCCTACAATACAGCCCATACAGACGCCCCCTACGTTACAGAGACGTGCCCTATGGCCAGTCCGGGCCTAATTAAGGCCCATTCACACGAACGGATTTTACGTAAATTTTCTGATGGACGTGTTGTGTCGGATAATCTGACCGTCTGTATGCTCAATCAGACAATTGTTGGCGGAATTGCTGACAACAAATGTTGGCTGTTCATGTTCACTAGCTGTCTGGCAATAAATCTGCTACGTCGGATCATCCGATCGCGTGTACACAAATCTGTCCAACTAAAATCCAAAGTACAAACACGCATGCTCGAAACCAATGCTAAAAATCAGACAACAATAGCAGAAGTTGCCCAAAGGGTGGCGATAAAGGTACGTCCATTTGCCCACCGCTGCCATTGTGCCAACGTATATTGGCGTGCAGAGGTCAGTAAGTGGTTAAAATGCATATACAGTATGTCATACCTGCCAAAATATTTGTAATTCTGTATAGCCAATCTTGTGATCCAGGCACCCCTTCCTGATAGTATAGGCAGTTATTGTACCTACACTGCAATAGTAGCAAAGCTGGGTAAAGAACACATCCAAAACGTCTCCCCTCAGTCGGCTTGTTCCCAGTCAGTATGTATACATTTGTCTTTCAATCTTTATTACGCAGTACAGAGGATTACAGGAGCCTGGTATAAACATGAAATTAGCTGCTCACACTTGTTGCTTTTGAACATTTTGTGATTTCATAATACACATCTGCAATATGTGTATATTTTTTTTTGTGTCATATGTGCCTAGAATTCAGTTAATTTTGTGTTTGTGCAAGCTCCAGTAGCAGTAGACCATAATCCTCCTCCAACTTCTGGGTACCGGTTACTGAGTAGAGAGCAATACAGATGTGCTTCAGGACTCAGTGTTTTCCGCACAATTTCTCAGAGAAACTTAATAATTAAGTACTCCAGCTGGCGTTAGCTGGAAAAATGCAGGAAGGTGAATAATGAATGTGTATAAACTGTGCACGGATCCAGAGGTGCTCCACTCTTGACTTTTAAATGCTCTTGGCAAGCTTCAGGTTTCTCATGTGCAGAGCTTTAACAGAAACTTTCTTCGCAGAAGTGAAGTAACTATTGTATAATTACTTAGACGCAGGTGTTTTTATGGATAACCTTTTTCTTGGGTCTGTTTTAAAATATATTTAAACCCAATTACTAAAATCCCATATAAGTGTTAACATGTGAATGTCATTTTAAAAGTCATATTTTTAAAGTGGTTGTAAACCCATTTTTGCAACTTGCACCTACAGGTAAGCCTAGATTAAGATTTACCTGTAGGTGCAAGAAATATCTCCTAAACCTACACACGGTTAAGGAGATATTTTCACAGAAGGCGCACTGAGCGGTGCCGTTTATAATCCGAGTATAATCTACTGTTCTGCGTTTTTGGACTGAGCTCAGGGTGACCCCTCTGTGCCTCATCCTTCCACCTCTGCACTGCTGAACCCTTCCTTGCAGACTGTGCTGACAGCCTCCATCTTGCTGCACCAGCCTCCATCTTGCTACTACTGCTCCAGCTTCCATCTTGCATGCGCGGGTGTGGCGTCATCGCCGCTCCGGCCAATCACAGCGCCGGAGCGGTGAAAACCAGGAGGAAACTCCAGGGGACATGGCGGCGGCGTTGGACGGGACCCAGGCGGACTTCAGGGGCTCCGTTCTCAGCTAAGTGACACATTATGACTTTCTCTTGCAGGTGGATTTAAAAAAAAAGGTAAAAACGTCCTCTTTAGTATCACATAGAATAGTGACTTAGGCCCGGATTCACAGAGATGGGCACATATTTACGCCGGCGTAGCACACACATAGTAGGCTACGCCGGCGCCCAGAAGAAAAATGCGCCCACGTTATGCCGGGGTAAGTAAGATTCGTTGGTGTAGGGTGGCCAGTTTTTAGGCATATATTGGTTTGTGACTCAGGCGCACAGATACGCCGGCGCACATTTGCACGTACGTCGGCGCAAGTGGCCGGGCCTTAGTGCATATGGAAAAAACAGAACATTGATACTAAAAAAGTGAAATTATATGAAAAAATATTTTGAGGTTAAAATAAATAGTTCTAAAAAAAAGGTACAAGAATGTTTCCAAAATGTAAAATCCAACAAGATATTGTGATCCAAGAAGTTCCACCACCTAGAAAAAACAGGCAACTCTTCTGCCTCGTACACACGACCGTTGTTTTTTTCCGACGGGGAAAACTGCTTTGAGAGATTTTCATTGGGAACCCCGGCCGTGTGTATGCTCCATCTCAGTTTTTCACACTGACGTCACAAGGCTTTAACCGTCGACTTGCGTCACTGGTCACGTGACTTCCTCGGGGATTGTATGTTTGGATAATCATATTCATTATTTGAGTATATTACTTTATGGCACATTATCATCTTTTTCTTTTATATTGTTGCTGTCAATGGCATAATTTCTAAATGGGTCAAAATAGAAAAAATAAAAATCTCTCATCAGCAAGCAACCTAAACATACTGTATGTAACTGAAGTGAGAGGAGCATTATGAGATCAGCGGATCACAGCCAGGAGAAACAATGTATGCCTGTAGAGGAGTGTACAGAAACTGGGAAAAGAATCGACAGGTAGAGGAGATGTAAAATATAAAAAACGGCATAAAAACATCCTAATCAGTTAAACAAATGCAACACGATAATGTGTACACACTTCAGGCTGTTGAATGCAAGGAGATAAATGTTTATACTTCAATACAATAATGTATCCGATTTCTCATAATTAAGTATTCATTCTCATCATTCGCAGCTAGACAAATTTTACTTCTAACCTTTACTTATTTTAGATCCTGTTGTTAGGACTCCCTGCTTGTCTTGTTTAATAGCTACTACAGTATTTTGTAATAAGGTGATGCCGGTAAGAATGACATCCACAAGAGTAAAAACGCAAGTAAAATTAGTTTTACTCATTTTCAATTCTTATGTGCTACTTTAGGAAGCGATTATGACCTCGTCTAACATTTACGACAGAATGGCAACAATTTCAGTCGCAAATAATTTTACAGCACTTGTAAATTTTATACTAAAGCGTGCCGAAGTTGCATGATTATTGCAGACAAATCGCAAAGAAAGCAAACAACCATGCAGTGGTAAAAACTGCAGCAGTTCAAAAGGCAACTAAAAAGGGTAACTCTGCAAAAACAAACCCACCGGGGAGAATATAAAGAGACCCCCCGAATAAAGAATTCATGTCGCATGAATAATGAAAATGTATTGGTAGAAAAATATATAAATAGCAATTACAATAATACCAGCAGGCACTCATGCACGATCATTTTTCGGGTTGTAAAAAATTAAGTTATTTTTTATGTCATTAAAAACAATTGTGTGGGCTTCAGAGCATTTTTCGGATCCGAAAAAAGGGGAAAAAAAAATAATCGAACATGCTCTATTTTTTCACAACGTTTTTAACGTTGATGTTTTTTCGGGTTGAAAAAAATGGTCGTGTGTGGGCTTTAACGACGTGAAAAATCTGCGCATGCTCAGAAGCAAGTTATGAGACGGGAGCGCTCGTTCTGGTAAAGCTACCATTCGTAATGGAGTAAGCACATTCTTCACACTGTAACAGACAGAAGAGCGCAAATCGTCTTTTACCAACAGCAAAGCAGTCCCAAGGGTGGCGCCATCTGAATGGAACTTCCCCTTTATAGTGCTGTCATACGTGTTGTACGTCACCGCGCTTTGCTAGAGCATTTTATTTTGTCCCATGATCGTGTGTAGGCAAGGCCATTTTAATGATCAAGTTGAAAAAAAAAAATAATAATTCTAGAGCCTGAAAAACATTGTTTACAATCCAAAAACTGATCGCGTGTACACAGCATCAGAACCCGTCACCATCACCCAACACAATAAAATTAATAAGACAACGTTGTCTATATTAAAAATGATATGAGATGATTAAAGGGTAACTCCACTTTCATGGGGGAAAAAAATAATGTAGTGTATCAAATTGCGACACAAATCATATTGTAATTTAATGTTATTAAAAACAACCCTTCCTCTTCAATCTGCAGCCGCTGTAATTTTCTGAAAATGCAAAGCAATATGGCTACCTGTAGGTGTTCTGTACACAGAGTGTGTAGTGACCACCCCCCAGAAAAATTATTGCCTGCTTGTGTGATTGGCTCACCAATTTTTCAAGAAGTCTGCCTAAAGCCCCATACACATGGTAGGACTTCAAACAAACTTCAAACTTTTCCGTGGATTTTTGTTTGAAGGGCATTGGCCGGGAACACCCATAGCATACACACGTCAGTACTTTTTTCCAAAATCACGCGATTTTTCTGCTCTTTTTTTGCTCTTTACCGCCACCCTTTGGTCAACTTCTGCTATTGTTGGTTGATTTTAACATTGGTTCTGGGCATGCGTGTTTGTACTTTGGACTAAAGTCCGATGGATTTCTGTATACACAATAGGACTTTGCACCATAGGACTTTTGTTGACGAAAAGTTTGTCCGTTTGCAGAGCGAACATTTTTGTCTGATGAAAACCGAAAAGGTTTGTCCGATGGAGCATACACACGGTCGGATTTTTTTGAAAACCTGCTAATTTTGAAGTTTGTTGTCAAAAAGACTCAGTTTCTCAGCAGACACAGTGTTCAGTGTTCCATTAATCACGGATGTTCTTTCATCCTCGGACAAGAGAAGGTCTGTGATAAGTGGAACACTGAACACAGTGTCTGCTGGGAAACTGAGTCCGAAAATAAAAGAACGTCCATGATAGGTGGAACACTGAACATGCCTATCACGGAATGGGAAGGGACCAGGGGGAAGCCGCCAGTTTAAAAAAAATGGACGCCCATAGTACACCAACTCGAGTATAAGCCGAGAGGGAAATTTTCAGCCCTAAAAAAAAAAAACGGCTGAAAAACTCATCTTATACTCGAGTATATATGGTAATTGGGGCAGCTGTAAACGATGAATCAGGGTCAGACAGTACTTGATCTGTCCGGGATCAAGCTTCAATCCAGTACATTAGGGAGTCTAATCCGTGCAGAAGCACACATTATCTGTTGGAATGATATTGCACGTTTATGGAAAGCTATTTTGTAGGAAAGATCTTTCAGTAGTCACATTTTCCAACTGACATTAAGTTTTAATAGCTATAGCTTTATAGAGATATCAGTTTTGGATGAACTTTTGCCTTAAGCCGTTAATGTAGATGTAAAACTTTTTCTGCATAAATCTAGAACCTTCGTTAATGTCACCTTGCCTTTTTTGTTTGGTCTGGTAATTGTAGTCTGATCAACTCTGCTTGTTTTGTGAACCAACACTAATAAACTTAACATAGAGGTTTATTGAAGACGAGGGGTCATTACACTGGCCGTTGCACCCCATCCGTTCATTCATAACATCTGCCAGCCGGTATTACCGCTCTAAATCAGCCGTTCCATTACACTGCTAAATCAGCTTTTTCCCTCTCAAGCTTTTAGCTTCTTCTAAAGTTTCCCAGCGGCTCAAAGATTTAGCACCAAATCTGTATGTGTGAACCCCCTGGGATGCTGACAAAAGCACAGATGAAACTTTTAAGACTGAGGCTATAGATTTTATTTGATTTCCCTACTGTGCTGAATAACATGCCATCACGCCTAAATAACATTTTAGATGTTTTTTTTTTACTTTTTTTTTACTGGATAAATAATGGGAATTTTAGACAATTACGTTTTATTTGTGGTTCCGAAAATATAATTCTCAAATAAAATGCTGTCAGAGTGCAAGAACCCGATCTCAACACTTTAACCACTTCAGCCCTGGAAGATTTTCCCCCTTAATGATCAGGCCATTTTTTGCGATACGGCACTGCGTCGCTTTAGCTGACAATTGTGCGGTCGTGCGAAGTTATACACAAACAAAATGTATGTCCTTCCCCCCACAAATAGAGCTTTGTTTTGGTGGGATTTGATCACTTCTGCTGTTTTTATTTTTTGCACTATTAAAACAAAAAAGTGTCAAATAAAAATAATAAAAAAAACAAAACAAAACACACACAAACAATAATTTCTTACCTTTTGCTATGATAAATATCCCCCCAGAAAAGCGAATTTCTTTGTCAGTTTAGGCCAATATGTTTTCTTGGTAAAAAAAAAAAAGAAAGTGCAACAAAGCGTTAAAAATAGGGGATAGATGGCATTTTTATTATTATTATTTCTTTTACTAGTAATGGCGGTGATCAGTGATTTTTAGCAGGATTGCGACAGATCGGACACTTTTGACACTTTTTTGAGACCAGTAACATGTATACAGCGATAGACATGTGCATTCGTTTTCGTCCGAATACATTTTAGTCCGAATTTCAGCTATTTTTGCTATTTTTTTAACAAACGAAAACAAAAAGTGCAGAATACGAAAACTGAAAGATCCGACATAAACAAATGCTTTATTTTCGTTTTCGTCGGTCGAATGTGCCTAACTTTGACTCTATTACTCCAAAATTATTCTACATAGAGAGAAAAGATTCGACATTAGAGAGAGAAAAGATTCGACATTAGAGAGAGAAAAGATTCGACATTAGAGAGAGAAAAGATTCGACATTAGAGAGAGAAAAGATTCGACATTAGAGAGAGAAAAGATTCGACATTAGAGAGAGAAAAGATTCGACATTAGAGAGAGAAAAGATTCGACATTAGAGAGAGAAAAGATTCGACATTAGAGAGAGAAAAGATTCGACATTAGAGAGAGAAAAGATTCCACATTATATTATAGAGAGAGAAAAGATCGCTGCTGGAATTGGGTGGGGGATGATGATGATGAATGTTATTGGCTGATTGAAACCAAAGTGGAGGAGCAGTAAAATAGCTAGAACTAACTTGACAATTCAACATGAACTATGAAGATTCGATGAAGCAGCGACAAACATACAAACTTTGAATCTGTCATTGAAGGCTTAAGGTGTCCGTCGGATGTTCCAAGAAGATTCGACGGAGCAGCTAAACTGTACGCTGCCGCAATTGTACATTTCAGGTCAAATGCTTGGCCCATAGGCTATAGAAAAATGTAAAATGTTGGTTGACTAGTAATAATAATAAATATAATTATTACTAGTCATACAACCTTAGAATTCTACTATAGCTCGTAGGCGGAACATTCGACTGGAAATGTACGATTCAACATACAGTTTCGCTGCTCCGTCGAATCTTCTTTGAACATTCGACACCATAAGTATTCAATGGCAGATTCAACCTTAATCCATTCTGATTTTCGAACGAATGCAATTTCTAACGGAAAACAAAATAGATAAAAATGTATTTCGGGAGTAACTAAATCCTTTTTTTTTTCAGACAAAAACGAAATTCCGAAACAAAATATTTCAGTTTGCACATGTCTAGCAATCAGTGCTATAAAAATGCATCAATTATTATATTATTATACAGGATTTATAAAGCAACAGCAGCTTGCGCAGCGCTTTACAACATCAGGGAAGACAGTACAGTTACAAAACAATTCAATACAGAAGGGATCAGAGGGCCCTGCTCGTTAGAGCTTACAATCTAGAAGGAAGGGCCAAATGGAACAAAAGGTAACAGTGTTGGGGGGATGATCAGATGAACACACTTAAATCAAATTTTAAATGGTTCAAAGAATGTCAGGCAAAATGGTCGGCCCTCAGGCATGTTTAAATCTGGTCCTCTTTGAAAAAAGTTTGGCCACCCCTGCCCTATTGTGTTTATGGTCAAGATGTCCAATTTACCTTAAAATGACCAGGTGCTCATCTAAGTGATTGTAGATAACAAACATGTTTTGTTCCTAGCTCATGAAGCTAAAACAGCCCTTCCCTTATTTGTTCCTGTAGTCCATATATACTGTATGCCTTCTCAGTAAAATCAAACATCATACGAATGCATAACCTGCCCCTAGTGTCTTTTCAATATGTCCTTTGCAATGCCACGTATACATGCTTGGGATTTCCGACAACAAATGTTCAATGGGAGCTTTTGGTCGGAAATTCCGACCGTATGTAGGCACCATCAGACATTTGTTTTTTGGAATTTCCAACAACAAACATTTGAGAGCTGGTTCTGAAATCTTCCGACAACGAAATCCGTTCTCGTAAATTTCAAACATGTGTGGACAATTCTGCCGCACAAAATTCCACGCATGCTCTGAATCAAGTGCTCGGTCTGGTAAAACTAGCATTCGTAATGGAGATAGCACATTCGTCATGCTGTAACAGACTGAAAAGAACAAGGTTGAAAAGCACCAATCGTCTCTCACCAAGCTTCTACCAACATGACTGGTATCGAACTTCCTTTATCTAGTGCCGTCGTATGTGTTGTACATCACGGCGTTCTTGGCGTTCGGAATTTCCGACAACATTTGTGTGACCGTGTGTATGCAAGACAAGTTTGAGCCAACATCCCTTTGGAAATGTATCCACAGTTTTGTTGTCGTAAAGTCCAATCATCTGTGCACAGCATTAGAGTTGGTAGACCTACAAGAAGGATGGTTCATCTAGAATTCCCTTTCATTAGCCACACCACAGTAGACCAATTCTGGATGTTCCGACTGTATCCAAATTCCTGTCTCTCTCAATGGAGAAGGATATTTTTGGAAATGTTCTACTTTTTGGGGACTGTAAAAGGGGCACAGGTTCTGTCTCTCTGTGTTTTTGTTTCATGCCCTTAGTACTGCATTACGACACAACTAAGGCATGCTGGTATAGAAAGGGTTATACTAGGGGCCTTAACAGGACTCCAAAAAATGGGTTTTATTATCAGAACTCCATATAAACCTCCAATGCTTCTGTTGTAACGCCATCAGAAGGCTTAGCATAAGTTCCTACATTCATGCACAACCATTATTCAAGGACAATATGCAATTTGTTTTCCTATACAAGAATAAAACAGCAATAATTGACCGAACATTATGCCACGGGTTCAAAATTGTTTTTGTCCTAACATGACAAATCTCAACTGAATGCAGCAAATCAGGCATCATGCTAGCTCACTGATTAGAATTCTTTTGTACATTAAAATGAAGGCACTCATTATGATTAGACTCTCAAGACAAGAAACATGCAGTATTCAGAGACATGCAAACGATTGGCTACCACGGCTGGCTATAGTTTGGAGTGTGACTAGCTACCTTGGTATTTAGTAATGAGCGCCTCTGCTATTATTAGAATGCTGGGATAGAGTGGACTGAATGTATAAGAAGTCATAGCACCCCGCTTTGTTAATCACACTGCCTGGAATTTTCTGTAATGAACACTTGGGATGCCTGCCTATGTTCTAATATAAGAATCATGTCCCCCACACTAGGGGATATAGGATTTACTGGTAATTATTAGCTTTGTTCTCTGTGATGGGGGCAGCCCTGCACCGGTCACATGCATGATTATAAAGTGTAGTACATTAACCTACCAAGCCATAAGATTTCATTTTTTTAACCACTTCAATACCAGGCACTTACACTCCCTTCCTGCCCAGGCCAATTTTCAGCTTTCAGCGCTCTCGCTGTTTAAATGACAATTTCGCGGTCATGCTAAACTGTACCCAAACAGAGCTTTTATCATTTTGTTTCCACAAATAGAGCTTTCTTTTGGTGGTATTTGATCACCTCTGTAGTTTTTATTTTTTGCTAAACATGTAGCACCCACTTTCTTTCAGAAAAGGTGCTACTCTAAAGTTAGTGGGAGAGTTACGTTACACCTAATTTTGCTAAATTGTGCTGCTGTGCTCCAGAGATGTAGTTCCATCTCTGGGTGGCAGGTGGCGCCAAAGGGATTCAGGCAGAGCCACTTTTCCCCAGCAGCCAATTGGAGTTTTCCCTCGCGGAGCATGCTGGGGAGGGGTATATCTGGGGCAGACGCCATTTTTCGCGGTTCTTTGCGGGTTCCAGGCACGGCACCCACCTTTAGGGTGTGCGCACCCAACGGACCCCAGCGATATGGCCTACCAGGCCGGGGTCGCATGCTACGCGGAGTTCCCTGCTAATGCTGAAAGGGGCCCTAGCGACTTGCTGGGGTTTTCCCTACTACTGAAGAGATCCTAAGCTGTGTGCTGTTCGGTGGGGGATCAGCTTGAGGAGAACCCGGAGGCAGGTGGTCCAAAAGGGCTTGAACAAACCATCGGGGATCTGGTCGCCAGGAACTGACAGATAACCATAGACTGTCAGCTGGTGACCCCTATCTAAAAGAGAACTTTCTGGGAGGATTCGCTCTACAGTCTAACATTGGGCCTGTGGCAGAGGTCTTCATCTTGAAAAGCTAAATTCTACTCCGACGCTCCATAGGGATGCATTGAGCGGCCGTTCAAGTCTGCCGTCAAAACTGACAGACGGACCCGAACGGTCCGTCGGTGTGAATGAGGCCTTAAAGCGGAGGTTCCACCGTTTTTTTTCAAATATGGCAGCTGCTGACTTTAAAATTAACACTTACCTGTCCAGCGTGCCCACGATGTCAGCAGACGAGGCTGAGCAATCCCTCGGTCCTCGGCTGCTTCCGCCGCCATCCTCGGTGAGGGAGTCAGGAAGTGAAGCCTGATGGTCCCCGCTCTCTCCTGGGAAGAGTGTTTCCCAGAAGACAGCGGGGGGAGTGACGTCACAGGCTGGATTCCCTGCGTGGGATCAGACCCGGAAGTGGTGCAAATACCTGTCTCAGACAGGCATCTGCACCCCCCTCCCCCTGAAAGGTGCCAAATGTGTCACCGGAGGGGGGAGGAGGGATCCAAAAAGCGGAGGTTCACTTTTTGTGTGAACCTCCGCTTTAAAATCAGTTTACTGTATGTCTCAGAGCAGGTGGAGAGCAAAATTGCATGGGGGGCCCCCAAGATTTTCTTTGGCCCAGGGTCCAATCAACAATAAATACGGCCCTGAGCATACATATAATAAAATGCGTTGCTATGTATTATTATAAAAATACACTTTTTGCAGAACAATGTCAAGCTGACATGCAGCATCCCCCCTCCCCCCCCCTACAACAAGGGAGTAAAAAAGCATTACCAAGGGGACGTGGCATGCATCCCCTGCTGAGTCATTTGAGTGCTGGCACTTTCTGTAGGAGGGCATGTAGTGGCATATGTCAGCAGAAACTTCCATATTTGATTAGACGTGTGGAATCAGAAGCCGTTCTATTATGTGCAGATACATTCACTCCTACACAAAATGCCAGCACACAGTGGACTAGCACAGATTATATTTTTTCCATTTTAGAACTGCCTGCCAACATTTTCTGAAAGATGTAATACTACTTTTTTTTTTCCTGCAGTTTTCCTAAACCAATACACATGTAACTCAGTCCTGCCGTTTTATTTGGCGTGCATTATCTGGCCTATCTCACTTTGACACCGGGGTTAAAGTGCTGCACCGCAGCTTGTACAGGTAGACCTTTGTAGAAATTGCTTGCTGCTGTGTTCTCTGCACTGAGGCATGAGATTGGTAGTGTGCAAAGACAATCATTGATCGACAAAAGCAAGAGTGCCTGGCCTGTACCCGTCTCTGTATTCTACGTGTATCAGTAAAGACTCTTCCCATCAGAAGGCAGCCTTCTACATCATTTTCAGTTTTTGAGATGTCCCAATTTTTTATACAGTGGAACCTCGGATTGCGGGTAACGCGGTTAACCACTTGCCGACCGCCGCTGGCAATTAGTGTCCTCCTCAAAGACCATGGGTGCTGGCAATGCACAAGGCAAAAATCAATGAAAAGAATTCATGGACTGCCACACTCCAAAATAAACCTAAAAAGGCAGCCTTTATTATGATAAAAGGCACTACAAAACACAGCACAGCAAGCAGTGGGATGAAAAGCTGATGCGTTTCGCACAAAAGTTCAGTGCTTAGTCATAGCTGATAGTCATAGTACTGATAGTACTTTTACGTCGGCAGAATGGCACAGCTGCGCAAAATAATGTATATTTATGTTACTTTGAATCTCGCGCTGTGCAGACGCGTGCACCCCCGCTAAAGCTCCGTGACCGTGCCTGTGCCCGGGGGACCTGCAGACTTGATGTCCGCCGGTGTCCCGCGATCGGGTCACGGAACGGCAGAACATGGAGATGCCTGTGTAAACAAGGCCTCTTCCTGTTCTGCCTAGTGACAGGACACTGATCCCCTGCTTTCTGTTATTGGGAGCAGTGTTCACCGTCGTGTCACAGTAAGCCCCGCCCCCTACAGTTAGAATCACTCCCTAGGACACACTTAACCCCTTCCTCGCCCCGTGTTGGGTAACCCCTTCCCTGCCAGTCACATTTATACAGTAATCTGTGCATTTTTATAGCACTGATCGCTGTATAAATGTGAATGGTCCCAAAATAGCGTGAAAAATGTGTCCGCCATAATGTCACAGTCACGATAAAAATCGCTGATCACCGCCATTACTATTAAAAAAAAAAAAAAGTATGATAAAAAAATGCCATAAAACTATCCACTATTTTGTAGACGCTAGAACTTTTGCGCAAACCAATCAAAGATTCAAGCCTCTGCGGTGTGCAGTACCGCATTTGGCCAGAGGTACAGTTGCTGAGTGTTTCCGAGCCTTTCGGGGGTCTCTCCGGCGCCCCCGCCTCACCTCTGGCCACATGCAGCATTACATGCCATAGAAGTCAATGCTGAAATAATAATCTTCCTTTCTATTGACTTCTATGGGGAAACTCGCTTTGATATGCGAGTGCTTTGGATTACAAGAATTCTCCTGGAACTAATTATGCTTGAAATCCAAGGTTCCACTGTATATCATTTTGAGAACAGTAAATGTGATGTATTCCCTCATACTAAAACAATCAGCCACAACTCCCTAGATGAGATATAAATAAATACATACATTTATGGTGACAGGCCTAATGTCAGCACTAACAGTGCAATTTGTATGTTAAATCTTAGTACATTGACAGTCAGGGAACAATTCAGAAAACCTTATAGTTTTATGCCGTTTTTAAAGCCGTTCATAAAGGTGTCTGTTCACATGCTAGCTTTGATGAAACAGTTCAGAAATCCCATCAGACTGTGGCTGCACTTGACCCTGTATGCCATCCTGCTGTGCTTAATAGTGCCCCGTCAGAAATTCAGCCTTCAGCTTGAGCATAGCGTGGCAGCACTGCACAGATTTTACCATACCTTTGTGTAATGTGACCCAGATTCAGCAGTCTTGAAACAAAAAATATACACAAAAAGAAAAAACTAGCAGGTGCGCTGATCAACAGTTTGGTATAGCCCTCCAGCTGGCTATTGATAATTAGACAAGTCATAGGTGCTGCTGCTCTCTATGGATCCTCTGGGTGGAAGGAACACACCGCTAGACAGAACACAAAAGAGAGCGCAAAGTCGCCCTAGAGCAACTTCACTTTAATATGGTTAAAATCACTACAATGGTCAAACTCACATTGAAGATGGGCACAGCATAAGGATTCCACTGTGGTCGCACTCCTATAACCATTTCAAGATTACAACAGGGGGAGCCGAGGATACGCACGGGTTTCGGAGGCATGGCCTTCTTCCTCAGGTCAGAAGACCTTTGTCCATTGTTGGGGATCAATTGAGGTCGCTACAAGTCTGCAATTGCTGCACTTCTTTCTTTTGCCACTAGAAGGCCTGGGCACTTGGTGGCATTAGATAAGACAAAGGCAATGCAAGGACAGTTTATGGGCTATCTCAGCCAATGGGCAGGGGTTTTCTTAAATCCCTTGGCCTGCTGGGAGAGCCTAAATATTTTGGGTTCAGTCAGGTGATAAACGTTCTGTGCAATATGGACGGCTGTCTGGGTGTACGTGTGTTGTACTGCCTGGGCTTCTAGACCAGAGTTTGGGCTTATCCCAGGCACATCTGGCTGCTAGGCTGTCTGAGGGCCTATCCAAAAGCAAGAGAACAGTGCAGGGTTGGGATTGCGGCTGCCAGTCCAACCAGAAGAGATGGTTCTGCTGGCCGGAGAACCTGTCATGGTCAGAGGTAGAGAGGAAGCTGTTGCTGCTAAAAGGACCATCCACCTTTTAGAGACCACAGTGACCAGCTGAAACAAGAATTTTCACCTACCGGGGGCCTTCATTAAATCGGGAAACTTCAGTGGGCATCAAGCCAGGGGTGCCGCTTGCAGAACAGCCCCCCTCCCCACAGTGTCCCCCTGTTCACTGAGCGTTGTGTTATGAAAGCGAATATTCATTCGCTTTCCTACCCTGAACCGCCTCTCAGCCAATCAGGTGTTTTGGGTCTATTACCCGTCACCTGATTGGCTGAAACGACAGGCACTGTGATTGGACGCTGCCTATCATAGCAGAGGATGGTAGAAGACATTGAGGAGCGTGGAGGACATCGGCGTGACCCGCTGCCCCACCGAGACAAGGTAAGTGCCGGACGGGGCGGGGGATGCACACTGGAGGCAGTTGGTGGGCACAGTGTCGGCAGTTGGTGGGCACAGTGTCGGCAGTTGGTGGGCACAGTGTCGGCAGTTGGTGGGCACAGTGGCTGTGTTTGAGCACCAGCCGCCACTGACCTCCATGTCACTCCCATGCACCCTGTTTTTCGTAGCGCCATCTAAGGTTTGCCGAATATATTCTTTACTCTTTTTATAGGGATTTTATTGGGTTGATCACACGCGCCACATCAGATCAGAATAGCTTGACCACACTCGCACATGCTATTGAAATGGTTAAGCTTAATACATCAAGGGAGTTGAAAATGTCAAGTTCTTTCTACGCTAAACACAAATCCTAATAAAAACAGATGACAATTATTTCCAAGTGCCCCCCATCAGTTGGGGGTCAAGCTTTAGACTAAATTGTTGTGTTGAGTAGCTGTCCGTTTTTACCGCCTACTTTGGAGAAGGCTATAAATTATTTAGCCATAATAAAAAGGGTGTATCATGCCTTTTGCAGCTAAATAACTGGCATTAAATTAAAACTGCCCCTAAGCTAGCAAGACTGCGGGTCTTTCAGTCTGTGCTATTGCTGTCTGTTTATTTTACTGGCACTGACCAAAGAAAAAAAAAAAAAAAAAACAGAACAAATTGATTAAATTCACAGAACAGCAATGTGTTGTTCTCACTTGTGCTGCAGTGTGCTTGAGCAAATAGAGGCAGACGCTGAAAACCTTGTGCCAGAAAATTGCAGACTGATAACTGCAGACCTGAGTTGGGGGAATATTTTTGCTGCCACATCTGGAGCACATAATGGCACAGCCTCGTTCTTTGGGTAAACTGAATTTATATTAAAAGGTTTTCCGCACACAAAGTGACCCAGGCCCCTCATAAAAAAAAAAAAAAAAGGTACATTTTCTCCCACCATTCAGTAGCTGTGCTACCGAGGTTCACCTCTGTCATAAATAATATGTTCATGGTACATCGGAGAGTCAGACTGCAGGAGCTGGAAAAACAGATTTCAACAACAGATTCAAATCTTCACTTGCTTTTCAGAGTCTAAAATAAATTGAGGAGTGAGATTTTCTGTGTTTACAATAAACAATAAATAAAAAAAAAATAAAAAAAAATTGAAAACTCCTTGAACCCCTTCATCACCAAGTGTTTTTTAAATCAAACTAGTTTTAATCGTTTGTCATCCACCTAAATGGGAATGTACATCATTACGTTGATGTTTATCCACTTCAGCCCCAGAAGAAGAATTGGCTGCCCAATGACCAGGCCATTTTTTTGCGATACGGCACTGCCCAAATACATTTTGCCCCACAAATAGAGCTTTCCTTTGGTGGTATTTGATCACCTCTGCGGTCTTTATTTTTTGTGCTATAAACAAAAGAAAAACCCTATAAATATCTTTTACTTTTTGCTATAATAAATATAATTTTTTTTTTTTTCCCCCTCAGTTTAGGCCGACATACATTTTTTGGGTACAAACAAAAAACGCAATAAGAGTATATTGATTGGTTTGCGCAAAACTTATAGCGTCAACAAAATAGGGGCTAGATTTATAGCATTTTTATTATAAATCTGTTTTACTAGTAATGGCGGTGATCTGCAATTTTTATTGGGACTGCAACATTATGGCGGACAAACATTTGACACTATTTTGGGACCATTCACATCTATACAGTGATCAGTGCAATAAAAATGCACCGATTACTATGTAAATGACACTGGCAGGGAAAAGGTTAAACATCAGGGGCAATCAAGGGGTTAAGTGTGTCCTAGGGAGTGATTCTAACTGTGGGGGGGGGTGGGCTACCACTGACATGACAGCAATCCCTGCTCCCTGTAGATCCCTGTCATGTCAGAACAGGGAAATGCCTTGTTTACATATCCCCGTTCTGTCTCTCCTCACCGCTTTTACAGGCCGCCGTGCAAATTCAAAGGGACGTACAGGCATGCCCATTTGCCTGCCCGTGCCATTCTGCTGACGTATATCGGCGTGCGGCGGTTGGGAAGCGGTTAATATGGGCTTATGGCTACCGCTAGGCGCCATAACTCTGGCATTTAAATTTTCTACAGCCGCCCCACTTTTACGATTAAAAGTATTATGCCGATTGTCTGCTCACTTTTAGATGGGGGGGGGGGGGGTTAATGGGAAGACAAAAAAACAAAACAATTAGGCAGTTGCAGCGGATGAAAAGTTGACCTGTGCGGCACTACCCCCGAAGGAGCTGCTGGTTTAGATTTGGCCTGCCGTTCCCTTACTGTTTACCATGCTTGTCTTAGGAGTCCTTTTTGAAAAGTTACAAATGTCTACACCAACACTTGGTTTTTAGGTTTTTATCAAACAAGTTCCTTTGAAAGAACAGAGGGTTAGGGAGGATTCAGGTACCTTGCTTTGTGGATCACAGGTACGTTCTTGGTTCCAGAGGACAAACTGTTCCCTGGATTCAGCAACCACCAGATAGGCCTCTCTCACTGACCTAGCGGCCGATGCAAAGCTTGTTACAAAAGTCTCTGCCACAGACTTGATGAGTGCCGCCGAGTCGTCACACGGTCCTCTGCCACAGGATCATGTAACCACACACACACACACACTTTGCAAAGTTCTAAAGAAATTACACAGCTCACGGTGCCAGGATCTTCAGCCAAGCCGGCCACACGATGAGGTAAATTGGCCAGGATGCGTCCTCCAATTAAATCCCCAATTGTTCGGCTTCTTCCTGCAGAGAAGACAACGCAGGACTATTCCTGGACTAGTAGGCTCCAAAACCTCTGGGCCTACTCTCAGTAACGAAGCCTCGGGTCAGCAGGCCCCAAGGCCAAAAGGTTGCCAACACATCCCTGAGGCATAGGCGTGCGCACATGGTGTGCCAGGTGTGCCCAGGCACATCCCAATCACCCTGTGCAGCATAGATTCTCCCTACTGCCCTAGCACCTCCATCGCACTGCTGTCGGCTTCCCTCCTCTCCCGCTGGCTGTTTTTGAAGGGATGTTTTAGGATGAATGAGAGGAAAGGGGCCAGTAAATATATTATTTATTGGCCCCTTCTCTTTCTGAATGAAGATAGTGAGCGATCCGTAGGTAGTGTTTGAGCTTTGGGGTGCACACCCTAATGCAATAGGCTGCGCACACCTATGCCCTGAGGCCAGCAGGGCCATCAGATCGAGATCAGAAGAACCTCGCCAGAACAGTGTCTGCCTCTTAAGTACCCCTCCCCAAAATGCACAGTGGCGGGGACCACGCCACTGAGCTGCTTCTGGGCAAGAGGCACCCAATACATCCAGCCCATTGCAGTTCTAACCTTGACCCCTGGTGACAGCAAAAGCCACAGTCAGGTGGAAGATGTGCAATGCAGCCGAGCTGGAACAGTTTTGGCATAAAATTCTGAGCTAAACTACAGCTCAGATAACTAAATTTACAAATAGCGCCTACTCAACAGAGTTTCTAACTTTAAGTGGTTGTAAACGCCAGACATGAAATATGAACAAAGCATGCCCCTCTATAATAAGTACCTGTCTCCAGCCAGAGCATTTACTAGTCATTTCTGTCTGCTGCCTCCTTCCTCTGCTATCAGCAGGAGTCACTTCTGATAAGTTTTCCTGACACCAAGAGAAAAATGGGGACAGGATAGGGCTCTCCAGCTGATTGACAGCCTCAGCTCTGTGTGCTGTGTGAAGGGGAGGGGGTACCTTCCCTCCAATCTGCTCTCAAAGCGCTTCTCACTGAGCTCTGCAGAGTGTAACTTCAGCTTTCCGCCACTTTTCTCTGACAGCTCAGACAAGCTTTGTAAATTCTGGACTTTGCATGGATTAAGAGAAGAGAATACTGTAGATATACAGGTACAACTTACGTAAGAGGATTTGTTTCACCGCTGTGCATAGGCGTGCGCACAGGGTGTGCCAGGTCACCCTGTGCAGCACAGATTACCCCTACTGCCCTAGCCCTTCCCCCCCGCAGCACCTCTAAAATCTCTTCTCTCCTCTCCTCTCTTGCCTGCTGTTGCTGCGGGGATTTTTCAGGGTGAGTAAGGGAAGGGGCCAATAAATATGCAATTTACAGGCCCCTTCCCATTCTGAATTAAAAGCGTGAGTGATCGGTAGTGTGTGTTTGAACTTTGGGGTGCACACCCTAATGCATTGGGCTGTGCACACCTATGCCGCTGTGTATAACCTGAGGCCAGTCACTTCACTGGAGGTCTGTGACTGAATGAACTAAAAGTGCTTTTAACCACTTAAGCCCCGAACCTTTAGGCAGGTAAAGGACATGGGCAGTTTTTGCGATTCGGCACTGCACCGCTTTAACTGACAATTGCGCGGTTATGCCGTGTGGCTCCCAAACAAAATTGGCGTCCTTTTTTTTTCCCCACAAATAGAGCATTTTTATTCATTTTTTTTATCTTTTACTACTAATGGTGATGATCAGCAATTTTTTTCGTGACTGCGACATTATGGTGGACACTTCGGACAATTTTGACACATTTTGGGACCATTGTAATTTTCACAGCAAAAATTGCATTAAAAATGCACTGATTACTGTAAAAAATGACAATTGCAGTTTGGGAGTTAACCACAGGGAGTGTGACCTCATCTGTGTTTCTAACTGTAGGGGGGGTGGGGCTGTAGGTGTGACGTCATTGATTGCGTTTCCCTATATTAGGGAACACACGATCAATGACGGCGCCACAGTAAAGAACAGGGGATGCGTGTTTACACACAACTCTCCCCGTTCTTCAGCTCCGGGGACCAATCGCGGGACTCCAGCGGCGATCGGGTCTGCGGGTCCCGCGGTCACAGAGCTTCGGGTCTGCGCGCCCGCGACCCACGGCTGGGCACTTAAAGAGGACGTACCTGTACGTGCATGTGCCCAGCCGTGCCATTCTGCGGACGTATATGTGCAGGAGGCGGTCCTTAAGTGGTTAAGCACAAAGGAATTGTTTGGTGCATTGAGACGCTGGAAGTGCACATTTTGGCGCGGTGTGGATTTGCGTACAAAGCCCAAGGGAATTCTTCCACCATATTCTGCAGAAGTTATTTTATTCCCAAAAGCTGAGCTTGGCCTTTAAGTGAAATGTATGGGGAATAGGTTGGATCATAATTCCAAATAATAGCATAAGAGGGGGGGGGGGGGGGTCATGCCAAGAGGCATCTAGAAAAAAAAGTGATTATCTGCCCTCTGCAGTAACCTATAGCAACCAATGATATTTCTCTAGTCAGATCAGTTAAAGGTAATTTCTAACTGCTTGCCATGAGACTATTCATGGATAATTGTATTCATTGTCATTGTGAAATAATGACTCCAGCAGACATTGTTTGCTTTTCCAAGTCCATTTGAGACGGAGGGGGGAGATATGAATGACTGCGCTGGCGATAGCTCAGTGGGTATGGCATATAGAAAAGAGACAAATGATCATATGATCAAAAAGAATTTGTGTTTTTTTTCACTGACTGGCTATAGAGAATTTTTTTTTTTTTTATCTGATGGAATATTCCATTGTGCAAGTAATAACCCCCCCCCCCCCACTCCATCTAATACCTCCGATTTAATTTCCTGCAGAAGCTTTTCAGGTGCATGCTAACGAAGGGGACCGCATGATTGGCAGACGTCGTGTTCGTTGTGTACTGTGATCTCAGCTCTGGCCTCATTTATCGGAGCTGTGTGAGGTGTGATGTGCGGTGGGCGCTGGGCACATGCAATGACTTGATTGAATTTATCACTCCAGGAAACAAAAGAGAAAAATTCTGCTGTCGTTTTCACAGATAAATGAACAGAGTCTTAATCTGCTGTAATACGGATTGAGACTGTTCCATTTTTTTTTTCCTTTGGAAGCTCGGTGGCTGGATTTGTGCCGTAATCGATTCCATAATACTTTCATTAAATCTAATTCTTTCCTCTGGAAACTATATTGTTTCTTCTCATATGTTTATATATTTACCTAAATTGTAGGATTTTCTTTCACTGTATTGTGTTTGGGCAGCATGCATGGTAGTTAGGGGTGCAATGGATCAAAAAACTCACGGTTCGGATCGTTCCTCGGATCAGTCACAGATTGGATCATTTTTCGGTTCACCACCATATATAGTCCCCACTGTAATATCCACATCTTCCCCACTGTAATATCCACATCTCCCCCCACTGTAATGTCCACATCTCCCCCCACTGTAATGTCCACCACATCTCCCCCCACTGTAATGTCCACCACATCTCCCCCCACTGTAATGTCCACCACATCTCCCCCCACTGTAATGTCCACCACATCTCCCCCCACTGTAATGTCCACCACATCTCCCCCCACTGTAATGTCCACCACATCTCCCCCCACTGTAATGTCCACCACATCTCCCCCCACTGTAATATCCACCACATCTCCCCCCACTGTAATGTCCACATCTCCCCCCACTGTAATGTCCACATCTCCCCCCACTGTAATGTCCACATCTCCCCCCACTGTAATGTCCACATCTCCCCCCACTGTAATGTCCACATCTCCCCCCACTGTAATGTCCACATCTCCCCCCACTGTAATGTCCACATCTCCCCCCACTGTAATGTCCACATCTCCCCCACTGTAATATCCACCACATCTCCCCTACCCCCACTGTAATGTCCACCACATCTCCTCCACCCCCACTGTAATGTCCCTCACATCTCTCACCACTGTAATGTTCCCAGAGCTTTTTTCTCAGAAAATAGGTGCAGGAACTCAACCACGACCCGTTCAGATTTCACAAACAGTGGAAGGGTCTTAAAGGGGCATTAAATACCAGGATTGCATTACATACAGTGTGCAGAGTTCAGGGGGTTACACCCAGAGTGCAGAGCTGTCACTTGTAAACACAGAAACCAGACTTCTGTGTTTACAAGCGATTGTGGTGAGCAGGCACCAAAGGGTCTGCGCCAGAGGTTGCCCCTGAAAAAAAGCCCTGAATGTCCCCCACATCTCCCACCACTGTAACGCCCCCCACATCTCCCCCGTCAGCGCGCCGTTCTGGGGAGCTCACCTAGGCCTCCACCGGGTGTACCAAGATGGCCGCGGCTCCGGAGCTAGGCCAAACCCGGAGCCTTTCCTATGGGCTCAATCCGTGGATCGCGTGGTGTGCCGATCCGCGGACGTTGACAGATTACAGATCAATGACGATCCGTTGCACCCCTAATGGCAGTGGTGTTTGGACTGCTTCCTTATTTTTTTTGGTGTGGCAATGCCTGGCAATACTTTATTTGAAATTAGTTTACTACTGGCAACTTGCCTTAAACCCCTGATGAGTTTTACTTCCTCTTTATTTCCCTGCAAAGGTGGGATCGTGCAGAATACCTCCATGCAGCCATATTGCATTTATAGAAAATTACAGCGGCTGCAGATTGAAAAATAAAGGTACATTTTTAATACCATTCAAAACAATAGGACTTGTATCGCAATTGTACACACTACATTATTTTTTCATTTATTTGGCACCCGCCCCCCCCCATGAAAGTGGAGTTACCCTTCAAAGTGGTAAGTTTTATGGGGTCAGGTGCATGGGAACAGGTAACAAGATCAGAGTAAGGCCTCTTCATTTCAATTGGTGTGAATAGGCTATCAAAAAATGTGCTGCATAGGAACACACAAAAGCGCCCGTTTTGTGGTGTGAACCGGCCCCAACGGATGGATTTCGAGTCAGAGACATGCTTCTTTTCACTTGTTTTTGGTGACAAATGCCCTGCACCAAATCATTAGCTAGTAAATATTTTTAATTCCTAGCGGTAGTTCTGCTAATTCCCACTTTGGTACCATCTGTTTGGTAGGTTTCTATATTTGTGTGGATTTTGTCCAGTTGTATTGATTTCCAAAAGGCACTAATAATTTTTAACGCCATATGCTACATTTTATGTAAAATACAATACAGTGGAACCTCGGATTTTGAGCATAGTCCGTTCCAGGAGAATGCTCGTAGTCGAAAGTACTCGCATATCAAAGCGAGTTTCCCCATAGAAGCCAATGGAAACGGAAATAGTTTGTTCCGCATTGACTTCAATGTCATGCAATACCGCATGTGGCTAGAGGTGAGGGGGCACCGGAGAGCCTCTGGAACACTTGGAAAGGCCTGGACACAGCTCAGCTGACCTCGGAAACACCCGGGAACTGAGTATTTCTGAGCATTTCCGAATGGCTCTGATCGACTCAGCTTGGCTCCAGGGCGCCCCCCACCTCAGGCCTAATGCGGTACTGCAGGCCTCATTAGCTTGAATTCTGTTCGATTTGCGATACAACACACGCAAACCGAGTCAGAATTGAAAAAAAAGTTGCTCGTCTTTCAAAATGCTCATTAACCGTGTTACTCGTAAACCAAGGTTCCACTGTAAATGGAATGATTTTTTTTAGACACAGCTTAAGTTTTAAGATTTTAGTTACAGGCATTGGTATTCATTTGCCTGTTCCTTTTACCTACTCAGAGACAAAAAATTATTAAAATAAAGATTATTCAGCTTCTCAGAGTGCAGTATAAGGTCACCTTGCTGTCAGAGGTAGAAGTGTTGTTCATTCATCATCCCCTCTACAATGACATTCATTCACCTGCTTATGCATGGTGCTATTCATTTACCTGTGTTGGAGCCATGGTATTCATTCACTTCCGTTTTATTTACAGCCGTTTTCATTCATTCGAGTTTACTTTGCCATTTCACATTTCGGTCACCTGCTTTTTGACAGCATTCATTTGTTTATTCATTCACTAGCTTCTTGCCCTTTACATCCCTTCACAAAAGGTCGCTTTTATAAGAATTTCTTATGTATTATACTTCATTGTATTCCTTTTTAAAGTTCCTCAATTGCCCATTTACATTGTATATGAAGAGACACTGAATAATCACTCTACATATTGATGGTGATTATACATTTTCTCATTTAGGACTGACAGGCATTCAATTCCTTACCAATGTCTCCAATTTATTTCTCCGCTAATTGATGTCACTCATTTAATTCTGTCTTTGTCTACCTATTGATATATCTTTCAGCGCTACATCAGTGTCAAATACTCGTTGCTATCTTACAGGTGTTTTTATCTTGGCTAACTTGTCATTGTCACCTTTCATAGGAAATGTTACCATTCTTTTGCTGGATAGTAGTTTACACCTATTGGTTGACAACAAACGTTTATCTATATGTCTATGAAGGTTCTCATTTGTTGGCAGACAATTTTAAAGCGTGCTATCCCACATTTGTTGGCAGGAAAATCAGACAACAATTGTCTGACAGAGCGTGCAAATGGTCGGATTATCTGACAACAGCCTGTCATCACACAATTCCCATGGGATAATCCGATCATGTGTATGATACTTCAGAGTCTTAAAAGTCCCACCTGCCAGGGGAGTCCCAGTTAAATAATCCCATGCTTGGTTTCAGGAAGTCTACATGGGTGTAAATTAGGGTTGTCCCGATACCATTTTAAGACAGAGTACAAGTACCGATACTTTTTTTTTTTTTTATGTCATGTGACAGTTTCTCACAGCACAATACAGATTAGGTGTCACTGATGGGATTAGTTGGCACTGATATACAGCACTGACAGATGGCTGACACCGACGGCTGGCTGGCACTGACAGATGGCACTTATGAGCATTGGGCACGGATAGGTGTCATTTATGGTCACTGATGGGCAGGCACTAAAATACCATTCTCCACTTCTCCCGGCTGACAACTCTTCCCCAGTGGCATGTTCCCTCGGCTTATATGGGAGGCCTGCCCCCTGCCAATACCAAGTAGGGATTGGTCAGAGCTCCTCACATGAGCTGCCTAACACGCGCCAGTCTTATACTGGCCATACACTATACGAAAAATTGGCCAAACTTTGGTCATTCAGACAGTTAGTTCGTTTTTCGAACAGTTAATGGGCACACAAATTGATAATTGTCGGGATGTTTTTTGAGCCGAAAAAAAACGAAGGACAAGTTTGGAAATTTTCTGCCGAACGAACGATAAAACGGAAGGTAAATGCGTTTCCCGTCCAAACTTTCTGCACTAGGTATAGGTAAAAAAAATGAACCAATTTTTATTTTTTTTTATGTCCACTGAACGATCATTACATGATAGCACTATAGTTTGCACTCACGGCCGAACGTTCGTTTTTCGAAAGTTTGTTTGGACGATTTTTTGTAGAGTGTATGGCCAGCATAAGGCTCTGCCCCTCTTCCAGAACAATCTCCCTGGAAGAATACGAAGATTCCAGAGAATATGGACAGACGCACTCCAAGATAACTTCAGAAGTTGTCTTTATTATTAAAATACAGAATATGTACAATTACATACAGCCAGAGAGGGGACAGCCGACGCGTTTCACACTAATCTTAGTTTTTAATCATTGCTCCCTGGAAGCAGGAGAGGCGCCTCAGAACTAGAGCACAGGTGGTCACACCCACTGCTACACTAACCACTCCCTGTCCCCAGATCAAAACAAGCAGGCCCAGCCTGAAGCGTAGGCCTGCCTAAATTTGCCTGCACTGACAGTTTCCTTAGCAAAAAATCCTATGCTAGCACCTACCTACCGTAGAGGGTGCTACATTAGCAAAGATTACACACAAAAGGCAGGATTACTGGCACCTCCTCATGTCGCCAGGTTAGACCTAGTTTATATAGACTTTAGCTTCTAGGCATCGGTCTGAAAAGTATCATGTACTGAAATCATAGCAAAATGTTCAGCAAGCTTGTGAGCATGCCTTCTTACAGCCCTTAAAGCAATTTTCTGTCTAGGAATGATGTATATAGCTCTTAATGGCAGCTCTATGTGCATCTTTTTAGGCTTCCAGATGTAGCTGGGGATAGTTTTAGGGCTTATAATGCATATGACAATCTTTATACCAATATTTATGGGCTAAAGCTTGGGAGAGCTAAAATTTTAAAGGCCAACTTTAATTATAATTTAAAAGGTCTTACTCCCGCTGCCCTCTTGATCACATTTATAAATTGATGTACAGGATTTTAAATGCAGGCAGAAGAATGGTACTGCAAACTACTTAAAGGCCATACTCCACTTATATGGCATGGAAATGCTGGGGGGTTGAGGTTCACTACCCTAGAATCTAATTAAGAACCTGGCACCAAATCATGTACTTCTAGGAAAAGGAACATAAGAGGTTGCTATAACTGTGGCAGTTTTTCTTGTGACATGCTGCCTTGGAAATTATCCACCATGTCATCATTAGCAGGCATGTATTCATAACCAAGTTACCAAGTTCCCATTGTTCCGCACAAGAAGGGTTATGCCCGGTACACACGATCAGATTTCCCGTCGGAAAAATCTTGGGTGGTTTTTCTGACTTAATTACGCTCAAGCTTGGCTTGCATACACACGGTCACACAAAAGTTCTCTGAACTTTTGACCGTCAAGAATGCAGTGACGTACAACACTACGACGAGCCGAGAAAATTAAGTTCAATGCTTTCAAGCATGCGTTGGCATTTTGCACATTAGAATTGCAAGACATTTCTTGTAGTTGGTTACCAGGTTTGTACACATTTTAGGAGAGATTTTGGTCCACTCTTTACAGATCTTCTCTAAACCCTTAAGGTTTTTTGGGAACTCGACGTTTCAGCTTCTTCCATAAATTTTGTATAGGATTAAGGTTTGGAGACTGACTAGGCCACTCCATGACCTTAATGTGCTTGTTCTTGAGTCACTCCTTTGTTGCCTTGGCGGCATGTTTTGTCATGCTGGAAGACCCATTCATGACCCATCTTCAAGAAGGTTCTCATCTAAGATTTTACAATACATGGCTCAGTCTATTGGCCCCTCAACGTGGCAAAGTTGGCCTGTACATTTAGCAGAAAAACAGCCCCATAATATGTTTCCACCTCCGTGCTTGACTGTAGGGATGGTGTTCTTAGGGTCTTAGTCAGCATTTTTCTTCCTCCAAACACGGCAAGTCAAGTTAATGCCAAAGAGCTAAATTTTGGTCTCATCTGACCACAGCACTTTCTCCCAATCCTTCTCCAAATCAGGCCGGTATAAGTGCCTTCTTGAGAAGAGGGACCTTGCGGGAGCTGCAGGATTTCAGTCCATGGCGGTGTATTGTGTTACCAATGGTTTATTTGGTGACTGTGGTCCCAATTGCCTTGAGATCATTAACAAGCTCCTCCCCTGTATTTCTGGACTGACATCTCACTTTCCTCATGATTATCCTTACCCTACGAGTCACTCCAGACTGAGGTCGATTGATGGTATTTATTTTTTTCCACTTTATTCACTCCAACAGTTGTCTCCTAATTAAGCTCGTAGCAGCAAGTTTCACAAGTTTGTTGCAGATTTGCTGCAAGTCTACATTGTTTGACTCCAGATAAACTTTCTTTGCAAACATTCTGCAAATCTGCTGCAAGTTCTGGTTTAGTTTTTTTGTACAGTAGTTCTCCCACCACAGGGGTCACTGTGGCTGAATTTTCATGCTGTAGACTTGTACGGCTCTTGCTGTAGACTCGCCACTGCATGTAGACTCGTCACTGCAATTTTTCTCTTTCTAGAGACTTTCCACGCACATTTGCTACAAATTGGAAAACTGTTAACTAGAACTTGTGCTTTAAGCAGAGGCTTTGTGAGGCCGTAGGCAAAACTTGACATGGAGTCCCACTCACACCCATGAGGGGAAAAATAATTCAAGGACAAGGTTGTCAGGGTCTGCGGGCAGGGGGCTTATCGGAATCTGGAAGACCTTTAACAAGGCGGCCCCCAGATCCTACTTTTTTAATAACTATGGGGTGGGGGCCACCTGGTTATGTCTCCTGGTGAACCAGCCCCCTTTTGACGTTGACTGAGGGCATGCTGGGTCATTGACGTCACAAGGGGTGATATCACACAGATATTCACTGGTTGTTAGGGACACTGGCGGCCCCTCTCCTGAGTCAGGACCTAATGCTTCCTGAGCCCAGCAGCGTTAAGGTTCCCTGAAGTTAAAAATATAAAAAGGAAATGGCGCTGCCTCCAATGTGAGGTTGGTAAACCCTCCTAAAAGTGCCTGAAGATACAATCAGTATCTATAGTGTCCGGAAGGGCGTTTGTGTAAATACAATATAGTGACAATAAATATATGAAAAAAGACCACCCTAGTTTCCTAGGAATGGTGTGTAACAAGTGCAACGGTATGGTATGGCAAGGCAGTTGATATTACCATCAATAACCTAAAAAAGTGCTAACACAATAATATGTGACCACATAAAGTGCAACAAAGTGTGAAAAACCAGTAAGTCCCAATTGGGTTCCTATAGTCCACAGGTGGTTAACCAAAACATATATAGTGTAGAATTATAGCAGGGGTTCTCACTCACCAGATGTAACTCCCCAATATGGGGTGATGGGCGATAAGTAAATCTTGACCTCTGCTCCAGCTCTTCCTGCTATCCAGGTGCTGCAGCCACCGTCGGCAAGATGCCTGATGATCCCCTCGGAAGGATAAGAAAAGGACACCTATAGTGCAGGGATAGCGCAAGATTATATAAAATATTTATTCAGCCTTGTGAGAAACAGGCTATAATGATAGTGTACCGAAGTACAAATAAAATAACAAAATAGAATAAAATTACATAAAAAAAATAGCTGAGATAACTCCAAGCTCCCCAGGGTTTAGTATGCGTGCTGGCAGCAGTGTGTGGCGTGCGCTCCAACTGCGTTCCACCTAGCACCAACCCGGAAATTACGTATCGTGTACGACAGGTAACGCCTGTTGTACGTTTCCATGCTCAATCGTCTTCTGAGGCCTTGTCCCTCAAAACTGGGGTAATGCATTGTGTAAGTTAGGCGGCCGTGTGGCCAATGTGAGTGCAAGGCCTTAGGAGACCGCCTAATTAAAGAGCTGCCTCTGGCTTCAAGTGCTCTGCAAGTGTACAATTTGCCAGTGAAAGTGTGCAGCAAGTTAACAAGATTTACAATCCAACACTGACACAAATGTATGGCAAGTTATCCTTGCTATCTGGGAATCTTGTCCCCGACATCCTTGGACAACTCTTTGGTTTTGACCATGATGGTGAGGTTGGTGTTAAAATAAATCCGCGCAAGTATATTTAAAAACACCAGTGACAGCAAAAGTATTTGGTATTGGTTTGGTACATGGTGAGGTTTGAATAGAAGAAAGATTCTGCGGACAGGCGTCTTTTATACACATGACGAGTTGTCATTAGGAGCATCTTTTTACATTGACAGGACTAATCTGTGTACCACGTACTGTAGCCAGTCTATGGGAGCCAGAATTATAGTTTGTTGACGATCAAAGACTTATTTTACTCACTGAACTGCAACTCAATTTATATCATTTGTATCGTGTTTTTTCTGGATTTTTGGTTAATATTCTGTCTCTATCATTTTAAAATACACCTACAATAACATTATAGAGCCTTTGTAAGTGGGCAAACTTACAAGATCTGTGGGTAATCAAATAATTATTTTCCCCACTGTATAGATGGATAGCCAGACTGTGTCTCCAAAGATAAATTTAGAAGCAGGTATCAATTCTTGTCAGTACATATATAGCGAGGGAAGAGTCTCCGTGGCAGTTTGTGCTTTTTTAAAGTTTTTGTGGATCAACTTCAACAGAATTAGAGTAGAGACATAAAGAGTTGAAAGAAATTTAGCATAAAGTCCATCCTCCACAAAACTGGTAAAGACCACAAGCTTTTATTGACAACGATGGGGTTAGCTTAACTTACATACACCTGACAACTCATTACACATTACCAATGAAGAGGCCGCTGTATAGCACTTCTATGAGGGTCACTCGGCTAATACTGCTTTTTTTCCACTCCGATTGCAATTTATTCTCCTGTTTGTGAATGCTGTTAATTTATGTGACTTGTTACTAGGGTCCTCATGAGTGTATTAAGTAGCTGTGAACCATATAACATAAAAACCTTCATTACCGAGCTAAAAATGTGCATGCAACCAATATAGCCTCTATCTGTGGAACTGATTGAGCTTAATTAGGCGCCACTTTGGAAACAGACATCGGTAAACATTTATAAAAGGTGAGCATATACTGAGAATTCATGAGAAGTGCAGCTAATAATTTAACAGTGAAGTCTCATCAGCTCTTGATATTTAGTTTGGCAAAGTGGAGAATGCTGGAGTGTTTAGGCCATAGATGACCTTAAGGATAATAAAACTTGAAAATCTCTTCCTTTGATAATGGGATGGTGGTAGTATGTAAAAGATCTTCTATTGCTGCATTGGCAAAGTTGACATTTCCCACAATTGTGCATTCTGTTTACAATGTACGCATGAAGGGGTTATTAAAATAAGGACTGTAGCTGGAGAACTGCAGTACTTGTAGTCAATTACGAAGCTTACGATGGAGGCATTTTCTCTATTTTCTAGTTTAACACCTGTAAATACGGAGTTGGCCACAAAAGGCCCCTTGGTATGAGTCCCATGTGGACAATGTGGTGTGAAATTGAAGATTCTCTTTTTTTTTTTTCGAGAGTCTCCAACAGAGTTTGCGTGTTCCCATGTGTCTTGGAGGGTTTTTTGTTTTTTTTTTGTTTATACCCCTCAATTGCTCAACTTGTACCATTCAAATTTATTATGTATTATTTTGGGAATGTATTCTACCTGCTATGAATACTACTACTAGACCATTAAATGATGCGTAGTAACGTCATTTATCTTGTAGGTTCTTATGTACCTGATATGGATACTGGATAGAGTGTATGATGGCTAGGAAAGTTAAAATACTATCATGCAATATAAGAGGTTCGAGAGATAAAAGGGAAAAAAAAAATGCGGTTTTAGCCAACATAATGCATTTTTGCAAGAAACCCATTAGAGGGGAGACACAACATCACTTTTCATAAATTTTTATTTCCATATCAATATCACGCTACATATTCTACATATGCATGTGGTGTGAGAGTGTTCTGGTTGCGCCCTCTGTTCAGTTTTCTTGTAAACAGTGCATCTTAGACAATGAAGGGTGCTATATCCTCCTATTTGTGGTGAATATTTATATCCCTCCTCCCATATAATGACGAGGTGTTAAAACAAATAGCCAAATATATGGTACGATGTCCGACACTCCCTGTATTAGTGATGGGAGACTTCAATAATGTACTTAATGAGGGGGAGGATAGATTGAATATAAGCTGGGGGGGGGGGGGAGACTAGATTTGCTAAATAACTGCGGGAAATTGGTCAAACAGATGTTTGGATACTTAGACCCCACATGACAAGGGAATATTTATGTCGTTTTGGATCTCTAGCAAGAAAAGACTTGGCCTTGGGCAATGTTAACTTACTCCCATGGCTGAATTATGTTCAGTATGGCCCGAGAGGCCTTTCAGTCCATTCACCCCTAGTACTAACCCTGAGGTTAGATGGGCAGCTATCCTTTCCATTATGGAAAGTTAACCCATACTGGCTATCCCTGATACCAACAGGGAGTGCCATTGAATTGATGCCAACAGATTTTATCTTACATCACAATGGCATAGGCTCTCCATCTAGAATATGGTTACTATGAAGGTCTATTTATGATCGGGATTATTGATTAGGTGGTAGTGCATGACACAAGTAGTATTTTGAATACATTTACTGGATTTCTACACCTCGCTCGGAGTCAAGGGTGACTGAACCAACAGATCAAATTAGACAGTAGAAAAAAAGAGAACATCTAGAAACATCTATATCTTTGGAGAAACTGAAACGGGCAGTGTCACAGACCCATAACAAAGATCCAAGGCCCGATGGTTTGCCGTCTGAAATATGTAAGAAGTACGGTCAGATTCTGTTACCTGAACTTCTAAAAGTATTAGAGATGGCTTTTAAAAACACATAAACACCTGGATTTAATAAAGGAAGCCATAATAACTGTCCTTCCAAAACAGGGTAAGGATCCATTATTGCCAGAATCGTATTGAATCATCTCCCTACATACTTCTGATGTTAAAATTTTAGCTAAGGTACTAGCGAATCGACTGTCAAAATATATTGCCACCCTAATTCATCTAGATCAATCAGGCTTTATTCCATTGAGGACAACAGCTATTAATATCCACCGCCTTTTTTTAAATATGCAATTACCTACGGACAATGCAGGTGCCCGAGCTATACTCTTTTTAAAGCATTTGATAGTGTGGAGTGGAAATATTTGTGGGCAGTCCTCACCGCTTTTGAGGTTGGTGGAAGTGGGCGCTAGATATTGGCCCTGGGTACTTAGCATGGCTGCATCTGTTATATGATAAACCAATAGCAAAGCTAAGACTTAATAATACTTTATTCTCCACATACTTATTGTCAAGAGGAACTAGACCGGGCTACCCTCTGTCACCATTGTTTTTTGCTATGGCTATAGAGCATTTGGCCCTTGCCATTAGACAAACACCAGAGATTATTGTGTTTCATAGAGCAGCTAGGGAGGACAAAATAGCTCTATATGCAGAGGACACCCTTTTTTCTCTGGGAAACCTCCAACGTTCATAAATTTTATGTTAAAAGGATTCCAAAATTAACTGGGACAAATCAATCCTATTGCCATTAGATGATTTTCAACCCCCTTTGCCAAATGTAGACTCTCAAGTCCAAACTGTGCATAAAGTTAAATATTTAGGAGTGGAGGTGTCAGAGCTGGTGCAAGCTCCCACTGACTGATTGGCTGAGCCAACCTTGTAAAGATGGTATGGTCTCCCTAGCTACTTTACATACTCCACAACTCCCCCCATTTGGATTACATCCTTTTGGTTTAGGAAAGTAGATCCTGTCTACTATACTCCCACAAAACTTTGAGGCTCCAACATGCTCATTAATACTGGATGACCGCATTTTACCACATTTTTCAGCGTTGGAGCGATTTTACAGCTGAGAAACTTCTCTACAAAACGCAGTAGTTCTTTTTTTTCCAGCCTGAAAACACCCCTTTTTAAGATTCCCGATAAAAGCCTATGTGGTGCATGGATACATATAATATGTTGAGGAGATTACTGGCTGTGGAATAAAAACACCTGATGCCCAAAACGGCAGCTGTAAAACTGCTGTGTGCATGTGTTCTTAGAATAATACCACTAGTTTAGTTTAAACATATGTCATTTGAGTTGTTATGCTTATCATCTAGACCAACTTCTTAGACAGTCTTTATTTCCAAATTTAAAACAGCCTCACTAGAACACTTCTACATAATATAGATGAAGCTTTTTTCCCTAAATAATTGAACAACTCAAGCCCAATATCTCAAACCTGCAGGGGAAACGCTAGATATTTGTTTGGTAAAAATAAAAAAAAATATAAGAGGTTAGCTTGTGGCAGGTAATACATCTCTCCAAGTCGGGCTCAGCAGGGAGTGATGATTAATGACATGTTGCAGCTCTTGCAAACAACACAATTTAATTTTTTCTCTGCACATTATTAAAGGTTTTTCTCCCCAGTCAGATTGGATTAATGCTGGACTCTGCTTAGTTTCCTTCCTGGCCTTCTCCATTAATCCCTCATTTAGACATGATACGAGTTAGACATTGTTTTTCACTCCATTCACTATTCAATTGGATCAAAGCTTAACTCCAGACAAAACAATCATTTAAATATATTCCACCATATCCACAAAGGATATATACATACATTTTTTGTGTACTAAATGCCTTTACAAACCAGATGGTACTTTGCAAAAAAAAAAAGAATCAGTAACATCACTGTGCTTCACACAGCCTGTGCAGAGAGCAGAGCTATGGGAGAGACCCAACAGGCCCAACCACATAGCTCAACTGTCCCTGATTTCAAACGGACTGTACCTGATTTGGAGCAATGTCCCTCTGTCCCTATTACCTCCTCATTTGTCACTCATTTTGGTCTGATCTATATAGAAAGCACCATTTATCTTTCAAAATTTGTTTCTCAGTGCTAAACCTTTCATCCAATTTCTAAATGTCTGCATTTGTAAATCCCAAAAGCCAATATAAAGAAACAGTATTGGTAAAAAACTAAAAACAAAAAAAAACCAAACACACTGTCTACAGTTCGATATAGATAGAAGATTCGACATGACAGCGACAATAGCGATCTGTGTCTATCGAATGTGCCTATCCTAACTCTATTAGTCCAAGATTATTCAACATAAAGAGAAAAGATTCAACATAGAAATATGAAGATTCGACGAAGCAGCTAAAAACATACGATCGCCGCAAGCGGACATTTACAGTCAAATACTCCGCCCATAGGCTTTAGAAGAATGTAATCTAATGTTGTTTGAAAATTAATAATAATTAATTAGAATCAGGGGCGTCGTTAGGGGTGGGCTGGGGAGGCTGGAGCCCTGAATGGGCCGCTGAAAAGCCCCAAGTCTCGGCCATGAAGTATTTAATGATTAGCCCCAAGTGCCGCCGAGCAGGGGCCATTTTGTTGCCGAGCGCCGCCAAGTGACAGGTCCCGCCTTCTGGAGCCTGCAGCGCCTATGATGGATGTCCCACTGGTCCAATCCGGGACGTGTGATGTCCATCATAGGCGCCGGAAGCTTAGAAGGCGGGAATTACAATGCCGCCCGGCGCGCCATGCTCGGTTCGGCGGCTCTCTACGGTTCCTGAGCCTTCTCCTCTGGCTGACTGGCTGCATATGTGCAACGGGCACACCACGCCACATCCCCTCTCCCTGCTCAGCGGCTCTCCTCTCCTCCTCCTAAGTCTCTTCCTTGGCTCCTAAGCCTCCCTGGCTGCATCGCTATGATGGGCACATTGGGTGTGTGCCGGCGCCGCACACCACAGCTGAGGTAGGTGACGTCAGGGATTGTGTATATATGTATGTAGGTCTGGTCAGTGTTGGTCCAGTCAGTGATTGTGTATGCAGGTCAGGTCAGTGATTGTGTATGCAGGTCAGGTCAGTGATTGTGTATGCAGGTCAGGTCAGTGATTGTGTATGCAGGTCAGGTCAGTGATTGTGTATGCAGGTCAGGTCAGTGATTGTGTATGCAGGTCAGGTCAGTGATTGTGTATGCAGGTCAGGTCAGTGATTGTGTATGCAGGTCAGGTCAGTGATTGTGTATGCAGGTCAGGTCAGTGATTGTGTGGTCAGGTCAGTGATTGTGTATGCAGGTCAGGTCAGTGATTGTGTATGCAGGTCAGGTCAGTGTAGTCAGGTCAGTGATTGTGTATGCAGGTCAGGTCAGTGTGGTTAGGTCAGTGATTGTGTATGCAGGTCAGTGTGGTCAGGTCAGTGTTAGTGTATGCAGGTTATGTCAATGTGTGTGTACTGACACACACACACACACACTCACGTAGGTATGGGTGTGTGTGTCAGGTAGGTCACCCTCCGCTATGCCGCCGACCGTGCCCCCCCCCCAGTGCAAGCTTGGCTTGCGGGCTGAAGCCCCTGTTCTTTTTGGCACCTAGCAACGCCCCTACTAGTCAAACATTAAAATTCTACTATAGATTGTGGGCGGAACATTTGACCATAAATGTATGATCGCAGCATCATACAGTTTAGCTGCTTCCTCAAATCTTTTTAAAACATCCGACAGACACCATAAACCTCAATTGACAGATTCCACCTTAAGTCTGATTTTCGTACGAATGCATTTTAATGAAACAAAACAGATAAAAACGAATTTCGGGAATAACTAAATAATGTATTTTGCAGGACCAAACCGCATTCCGAAACAAAATATTTCAGTGTGCACATGTCTAGATGGCACACAATGTAATGCCAAGAACGGGAAGGGGAGGCAGTAGGGATGATAGGGAAGGGAGAATGAGCAAGAGCTAGGGTTTTGCATGATAATAGCCAACACTGAGCTCAGAAAACGTCAATCACTTAACATGACGAGTAGAGCAAAAGGTAGCAGCAAATAACATCAGGGTGGAATAGTAGAACATAGAACACCATAACTACGTATGAAGCAGGACCCATTAGGAGACAAGCTGGTGAGCAAACAGGAAAGCAAGTCTGTGGCGACAGTCTTGTTGGAGTGGGATGATAGGCAGGTCACCCCAGAGTTCAGAGGTGGGAGGCATTAAATAGATGTCTATGGCTGACATTACCTTAGTAATGTATTGATTCCATTTGTTTTGGAAGCGTTGGGACTCAGTTATGATGAGATAAGACCACATCTAATTTTTCTTTGCGCAAAGGTCTTGGTAGATCCACTTTCACATCAGCAATGGTCGAGGGGAGGCAGAAGTCCACTGCTTAAGGAATGCCCTCCTGGTGGCCATAAATCTAGTGGTGAGCCAGGCTTTGTTACATTGGATAGTCACAGTCTTGGCCTTTAGTAGGACTAAGGAAGGGCCATCCAGCCATTTGGTCTTTATAACAGATTTTATCCCAAACATTAAAAAGCTCTGGTGTGTAAAGGGCACGTTTCAGTGTTTATGTCACAAGGGTCGTGTACCTGAGGTGAGACTGAGGTAGTGATTGCACCTTGGGTCCTTGAAACCTCTGGAGATAGAGACAGAGACTTGGTGGACACCGAGTGGCACTGGTGCCGAGCACCGTGCAAGCCTTAGTCTGAGATCCGGGCCGAGATCAAGTCTGCTCTGGCAACGAAGTACAGAAGTGTTAATCAGATGAATGGTCAAGCCGGGGTCAGTTCCAATCTGGCAAAAGGGGCAAAGAAGTAGAATGGTCAAGGTACAAATCCGAGGTCAATGGCAAGCAGCAATCAAGAATAGTAAAGTAGGTTTCCAGGTCACAACAACGTCAGACAGATCACACACTAGCACAGGAACAAGGGGGGGGGGGGGGGGGACTGAAGATAATCCAGCAATTTGTCAGTGTCTGGGCTGGGCTTATATAGGGAAGTTTGAGGTCACTTTCTATGCGCCACCTGGGCATTTGCCCAACTTTTTTCCATCAGTTTGAGATCACTTCCTTTGCTCCTCCTGTGTATTTTCCTGCGTTTGCATAGTAAGCCCTGGACTCTTACAGTATACTTTTTGTCTTCTTATCTTTGTACCAAGTTGTATTCACAATGATGATGACTGAAACTTGCCAAAAGCAGTACCGGCAGTGCCATGTGAGGTAAATCTCATTATTTAGCTTTCCTTTTTAGTGCCGACTCTCACCGGTGCTTACAGCTTGTAGCTTTTAGTAAATCAAGCAGTACAGGAGCACTTCATTTTAGTCTGCAGCAGATACAATGCACGGAAAAGAGAACATCATTTTTAAATGTATCCTTAAATCCTGAATATACCTCAATATTGTCAATCAATGGAATTGCTGACAGGAACCTTGATGTGCACTGAAGAAAGTCTATTTCATGATCGATATGCTTGCATAAAAATATCTTTTTGTCTCTAAATTCTCTACAAGAGGAATAGTTTGATTTATGTAATAGCAAATGTTAACAATACCTCGTATCATTCTGAGATGGCATATTTAGCTTACAAAAACCTTTCAAATGGAGCAACAGACAGAGAAAAACATGAGGACAAATGGGGTAAAAAAGTGTAAACAGGGATGGACTGGCCATTGGCACTACAGGGAGTTTCCCGGTGGGCCGATGGCTCAGTGGGCCTGCTTTAGTGACAGCAGACCACGGCCCTCTGCTCCTCTGTCTCTCCCTTCCCGCAGCGCTCACCTCCTCTCCCCCCCCCCCACACCGCTCACCTGGGGTGAACAGAGAAGCAGGGGGAGGACCAGAGGAGCATGGGGAAGGGGACAGACAGCTGACTTAACAGCTATGGCCTGGGAGTTGTTTCTCACTTCTGCCTAATCTTGTCCCATAAGAAGGGGGGGGGCACCGAACTGATTCCTTTCCCTGGGTGAAATAATGTCTAGCTTCCCCACTGGTACTGCCTATAAGAGTACCAGTACCAGCCACTCTACTCTGATAAAGTAGAACGGCTAGTGAAGGGGGAGAGGGGGCTTGGGTGGCGGCGGGGGGGGGGGGGGGGGGTGCGGGAGTTGCATGGCCGCCTTGGTAGAGACCTGTCAAAGTGGGCCAGTCTGGATGAAGTCCAGGGCCAAATGTTTGTCCCAGTCCAGCCCTGAAAGTAAATGTCAGATTTTTAAATGCTGGCGATATAAATATTTTAGGAATGAGGAGTATGAGCGACACTGGATGACTAAAAGGAGCTTAAAACTACATTTATAAATAACATAGGAAACAAATATGTACAAAGGAACACCGAGTGTAAAGTTTTGCAGAATGGTCCGTATCTATGGAAACGCAAAATACAGGTTCTGTTCTTGGACACCCCCCCCCCCCCCATATAAAATACTGTGGGCTTTAAAGATAAATTAATCCGCTGGGGAAATTGAAAACTAAAAGCATCCTGCTCTAAGACTGACCTATCTTTAACTTTTATTAGCTCGGCCTTATTCTGCCAGAATTCAGAGGGGACAAATTTAGGGCTTAATTTAAAAAATACTAAAAGAAAAAAGATGAAAAAAAAAAAAAAGCTAAGCCGCAAAAAAAATGAAGGCGGATGAAAGTTAATACTTCTTGAGGTAAGCTGCTCCTGCAAGAAAGATCGGGTTGGATAAATGCAGAGCGATCACTGCTGACTTTTTAAAATATTCAACACCTTGTTATTTCTATAATGCCTCTGTAATGCTGCCTTAGAGCTTTGGTTGTATATTTTTTATGGCGCTCGATTTAGACAAATCGGTGGCATTTTACAGAATGGAATTCAGTCGGTTTTGTGGAGATAGAACATTTACTAGTAGGGCTCTGACTGTACACTCATGATGCTTTGGGTTTTAGTTCATCTAAATTTGCCTCTTGTTAATTTCTTGTCTTTTATTCTAACTTAAGATCTTATAAAAGAGTTTATTTTTTATTGTAAAGGGAAATGCAGTTTGATAAACAGAGCAAAAGATTGATTGAGACTGCAAGACGAGGTCTAATAATATTACAAGGGAAGGCTATTAGGGGCGCCCGGGCGCTGCCCCCTCTCTCCACGCCACCCCTATATGCAATAAATAGTAGACATGTGCATTCAGACGAATTTCGGGTATTTTCATTATTGTTTTAACAAAATCCGAAAGATCCGACATAAAAAAATGCTTAATTTTCATTGCTACAACAGTTCGATACAGATAGAAGATTCGACATGACGGTGACAATAGCGATCTGTGTCTATCGAACCTGTGGTCGAATGTGCCTAACCCAACTCTATTAGCCCAAGATTATTATACATAGAGAGAAAAGATTCGACATTATAGAGACAGTGTTGGGGTAGACCATTCAACATGAACGACGAAGATTCGACAAAGCAGAGAACAACATACAAACGTCTAATCTGTCATTGAAGGCTTATGGTGTCCGTCCAATGTTCTAAGAAGATTCGACAAGCAGCTAAACTGTATGATGCCGCAATTGTCTATTTCCAGTTAAATGGTCTGCCCATAGGCTATAGAAGAATTCTAATGTTGGTTGACTAGTAATAATAATTTATAAATATATTACTAGTGTCATACAACATTAGAATTCCTCTATAGCTTGTGGGCGGAACATTTGTTCGGAAATGTACGATTGCGGCGTTGTACAGTTTAGCTCAGGGTCGATCCTAGGGTCACAGGCGCCTGGGTGCAGAAATATTTCTGGTGCCCCCACATGGGTGTGGTCATTTTACTAACACCTCCCCCTTTACCAATGTTTCTATGGCAATGACTCAACCCCAGAGATGCTCCTCCACAAAGTTTTCATTACCCTGGGATCCCTACATGATCTCTTAACAATAAACAAAATGCAGGAAGAGAAGCAGAGTACTTTATTGGGACCTAAAGGGGGGCCTCTCTGATGGACACAAAGAGGGCTTCTGTTAGAAAGACCCCCAGACATACTACAGACATGATACAGGAGATGGTCAGAGACTGCAGACATGATACAGGAGATGGTCAGAGACTGCAGACATGATACAGGAGATGGTCAGAGACTGCAGACATGATACAGGAGATGGTCAGAGACTGCAGACATGATACAGGAGATGGTCAGAGACTGCAGACATGATACAGGAGATGGTCAGAGACTGCAGACATGATACAGGAGATGGTAAGAGACAGGAGATGGTAAGAGACTGCATACATGATACAGGAGATGGTCAGAGACTGCAGACATGATACAGGAGATGGTCAGAGACTGCAGACATAATACAGGAGATGGTCAGAGACTGCAGACATAATACAGGAGATGGTCAGAGACTGCAGACATAGTACAGGAGATGGTCAGAGACTGCAGACATAGTACAGGAGATGGTCAGAGACTGCAGACATAGTACAGGAGATGGTCAGAGACTGCAGACATAGTACAGGAGATGGTCAGAGACTGCAGACATAGTACAGGAGATGGTCAGAGACTGCAGACATAGTACAGGAGATGGTCAGAGACTGCAGACATAGTACAGGAGATGGTCAGAGACTGCAGACATAGTACAGGAGATGGTCAGAGACTGCAGACATAGTACAGGAGATGGTCAGAGACTGCAGACATAGTACAGGAGATGGTCAGAGACTACAGACATAGTACAGGAGATGGTCAGAGACTACAGACATAGTACAGGAGATGGTCAGAGACTACAGACATAGTACAGGAGATGGTCAGAGACTACAGATATAGTACAGGAGATGGTCTTGAGACACATCAGTTCTGGACGGACACACACCTATGCTCAGAACACGAGTTCTGGACAGACACAAACAAGAAGAGAAGGAGGGAGGGGAGAACTCTGCCACTTTGGCGCCCCCAGCTCTGCAGGCGCCTGGGTGCAAAGCATCCTGTGCACCCTGCCTTGAATCGGCCCTGGTTTAGCTGCTCCGTCGAATCCTCTTAGAACATTGGACGGACACCAAGCCTTCAATGACAGATTCAACCTTAATTAGTTTGGATTTTTGTACGAATGCATTTTTTAACGAAACAAAATAAATAAAAAAACAAATTTCGGGAGTAACTAAATAAAAACAAAAAAAAATTCCAAAACAAAATATTTCAGTGTGCACATGTCTAATGGATAGATTCATGCATAGCAATGGAGCATGAATCTATTCATGCGTCGCCCCCCTTGAATTACATAGGCCAGATTTTTTTTTAAGCACCCGATTGGAGCCATAGGCTCTAATAGGCTTTAAAATAGGGTGGGCTTGGGTCGCTTGGGAGCCCACCCAGATGTGTTACAACAGCAAATGAACATTCGCTGTTGAAACACTGATCCTCAATCTGGCCAATCAGAATTTGTGTGGTCAGGCCCTGATGTGGGCAAGAAGGCCTGACTCACAGTCTCCACTCTAAAGCTACTTTCACACTGAAGCACTGGCGGTAAAACGCCGATATTTCTAGCAGCGTTTTATCGTTTTGTATGCCGCGATTTTCGGCTGCTAGCGTTGCGGTTTTAACCCCCGCTAGCGTCCAAAAAAGGGTAAAAACCACCCCCAAAAATGCCTCTTTTGCGGCATTTTGAGGGTGGGTTGGAAGCGTTAACCTATTGTTTTCAATGGGCAGGGGCGCTATAGGAGCAGTATTTTTAGCTTTTTTTAGCGCCCCCCAGCGCAAAGCTCCAGTGTGAAAGCCCTCAGGCTTTTACACTGGATAGAAAGGCGCGGCTTCTTCCGGGCGCATTGCAGGTGCTATTTTTAGCGCGATAGCACCTCAGTGTGAAAGCAGCCTTATTCATCTCAAAGGTGTTCTATCTGGTTGAGGTCAGGACTCTGTGCATGCCAGTCAAGTTCTTCCATCCCAAACATCCATGTCTTTATGGACCTTGCTTTGTCATTGGTCCAAATCATTTGGTGGAGGGGGATTATGGTGTGGGGTGGCTTTCAGGGGTTTGGATTGGCCCCTTAGTTCCAGTGAAGGGAACTCTAAAGGCCCGTACACACGATCGGATATTCCGACAACAAAATGTGTGATGGCAGGTTTTTGTTGGAAAATCCAACCGTTTGTATGCTCCATGGTACAATTCTTACAATGTTATTTAGCATGCTCTCAAATTTTCCGAGAACAAAACGCGTGCTGTCGGATTATCCGATCGTGTGTACACATCTGTCAGAATAAAATCCAAAGTACAAACACGCATGCTCTGAACCAATGCTAACCGTAAGACAACACAGAAGTTGCACAAAGGGTGGCACTAAAGAGCTGGAAAAAAAAAAAACACTTAGTATGTCACTGCGTTCGTGTTTGTTGGCTGAAAAATTTCTGCCGTCTTTATGCATACCAAGTTTACGGCCAATGCCCTTTGCACAAAATTCCACTGATTTGTCTGTTGGAAATACGATCGTGTGTACGAGGCTTTAACCACATAATGACCGCCGCATGTACATTTACGTCGGCAGAATGGCACGTACAGGCACATTGGCGTACCTGTACGTCCCTGCCTAGACGTGGGTCCAGGGTCCGATCGGGACTCCCCTCCGGTACATGCGGCGGTTCCGTAGGCTGTGCGAGCGATCCGGCATGAGGGGGCGGCTGTTGGTTTTTGTCCGCCCCCTCCGGATGGCTCCCAGCCAATGCGCGTCCTCCCCCCGCCCTCTCGGCGGTATTTTCAACCACCGCTGAGGAGAGAAGACATCACAAGTGAGTCTGAACCAACACTACACTGACACCAGTGACACATAGGCACATCACCCCCCGTCACAGTGTCACTGATTGCAGTGATCATATATTTACTGATCACTGCATTTAGTATCAGTGTGACAGTAAGTGTGACAGGCAGTTAGTGTTAGGTCCAGGGTAGCCCCTGTACCCCCCCTAATAAAGTTTCAACCCCTTGATCACTGCCCTAGTTAACCCTTTCACCCCCTATTGCCAGTGTCACTAAGCGATCATTTTTCTGATCGCTGTATTAGTGTCACTGTTGCTGCTAGTTAGCTTTTATTTATTGCAATTGTTTTTTACTAAAGACATGTGGCTGAATACATTTTGGCCTAAATGTTTGACTAAAATTTAGTTTATTCGATTTTTCTTATAACAAAAAGTAAAAAAATATTGTTTTTTTTTCAAAAATGTCGCTCTATTTTTGTAAATGGCGCAAAAAATCAAAATCGCAGAGGTGATCAAATACCACCAAAAGAAAGCTCTATTTGTGGTAAGAAAAGGACGTGAATTTTGTTTGGGAGCCACGTCGCATGACCGCGCAATTGTCTGTTAAAGCGACGCAGTGCCGAATTGTAAAAACCCCTCTGGGCATTTAGCAGCATATTGTTCCGGTCCTTAAGTGGTTAAGTTAGCAGCATAGCAGGAGATTTTGAACAATTTCAGGCTCCTAACCGTTTGTATGCTCCATGGTACAATTCTTACAATGTTATATAGCATGCTCTCAAATTTTCTGAGAACCAAACGCGTGCTGTCGGATTATCCGATCGTGTGTACACAAATCTGTCAGAATAAAATCCGAAGTACAAACACGCATGCTCCGAACCAATGCTAACCGTAAGACAACACAGAAGTTGCACAAAGGGTGGTGCTAAAGAGCTGGAAGCGTTTGGGGATGGCTCCTTCCTGTTACCACATGACTGTGAAACCGCGCACAAAGCAAGGTCCATAAAGACATGGATGAGCGAATTTGGGGTGAAGAAACTTGACTGGCCTACACAGAGTCCTGACCTCAACCCAATAGGAGATCTTTGGGATGAATTAGACCCTATTCACACCTGAGTGTTTTGTAGCCTGAAGCTACAAAGGGGAAATAAATCAATTATTCTCTATGGAGATGGTTCACATCTCCACTCCAAAACGTCTGAAGCTCCAAAACGCCTGACGCTCAAACAAGTTCTGGGACCTTTTTTTTTTTGGCAGATTTTGGCGTTTTTCTGCTTTTTACATTGGTGACCCTTTGACCTGTACAAAATTGCAGCAAAAAACGCTGCAAAAAGAAATCGATGCAAAATGGCGGTAAAACTGCGCGACTTTCTGCCTGAAAACGCTATGCTCAGGTGAGAATGGGGCCTTAGAGCGGAGACTACGAGCCAGGTCTTCTCATCCACATCAGTGCCTGACCTCACAAATGCGCTTCTGGAAGAATGGTCAAACATTCCCATAGACACTCCTAAACCCTGTGTACAGCCTTCCCAGAAGAGTTGAAGCTGTTATAGCTGCAAAGGGTGGGCCAACTCAATATTGAACCCTACGGACTAAGACTGGGATGCCATTAAAGTTCATGTGCGTGTAAAGGCAGGCGTCCCAATACTTTTGGTAATAGTGAAAAAAAAATGCTGCCAAAAAAAGTAAAACATTCATCCTTTTGATTTGATGCTACAGCAGTAGGTTCGGACCTACCTGCAAAATAACTGGATGGTCTGCAAGTACCCAACTCAACACATTGATCAAACACTTGACAGCGTGATACCCGTCACCACAAACAAAATGAGGTCTTACCGGAAATCCAGCGACCAGGGATGCCGCAATGTGCTCTGATCTACTGGAAAAGAAATGCAAACTTCTCTCCCCAGCAGCCTTGGATAGTATACACAGGAGGAGGCTCACAGCTCCCTAATTATCACACCATGATCAGCTGTGAGCCTCCTCCTGGGCATTCTCTCCAAGGCTGCTGGGGAGAGAAGTTTGCTTTTCTATCCCAGTAGATCAGAGATCAAACCAAGCACTTTGTCACCTCCTCAAGTTGGGTCGCTGGATTTCAGGTAAGCCTTCATTTTGTATGTGGTGACGGACGGGTATCGCGCTGTCAAGTGTGTGATCATCCTTTCTAATGCACCTTTCCTCCATGGGACTTTTTCTGATGAAACTCGGCTGCATATGAAACTTTTTCTGTTTGCACAATATTTTTCACATGCAATGCAAACACTGCATATTTTTATTTATTTTTTTAGATTGTTTTTTTTAGATGTTTAGTTTTTTTTTTTTTTTTTAGATGTTGGTATTTAAATGATTGCACTTTATTCTAACTTGATATGTAAATGATTGTACAGGATTACACTTTTTACTTTATTATAACTCGTTTGTTTTTGCACATGTATTGTGCTATTTATAAGAATGGCACTCTCTATTGTTCTAGCGCTGCACTTTATTTAACCGCTTAAGCCGCAGGTAAAAGACCTGGCCCCTTTATGCGATTTGGCACTGCGCCGCTTTAACTGACAATTGCGCGGTCGTACGACGTGGCTCCCAAACAACATTGATGTCCTTTTTTTCCCCCCACAAATAGAGCTTTCTTTTGGTGGTATTTGATCACCTCTGCGGTTTTTAGTTTTTGCGATATGAACAAAAACAGAGCGACAATTTTGAAAAAAATAAAATAAATTTTTGCTATAATAAATATCCCCCAAAATTTATTTTTCCCTTAGTTTAGGCCGATATGTATTCATCTACATCCTTTTTTTTTTTTTTCCCACAAATAGAGCTTTCTTTTGGTGAAATTTGATTACCTCTGCGGTTTCTATCTTTTGCGTTTTAAACAAGCAATATCTTACTTTTCTGCTATAATATCCCCCCCCAAAAATATATTACATCCCCCCCCCCTCAGTTTAGGCCAATACGTATTCTTCTACATATTTTTGTAAAAAAAAAAAAAAATCGCAATAAGCGTTTATTGATTGGTTTGCGCAAAAGTTATAGCGTCTACAAAATAGGGGATAGTTTTATGGCATTTTTATTAATATTTTTTTACTAGTAATGGCGGCGATCAGCGATTTTATTTTATTTTTATTTATTTTTTCGTGACTGCGACATTATGGCGGACACGTCGGACACTTTTGACACATTTTTGGGACCATTGTCATTTTCACAGCGAAAAGTGCACTGATTACTGTGAAAATGGCAGTGAAGGGGTTAACCACTAGGGGGCACTAAAAGGGTTAAGTGTGTCCTATTGTGTGTTTCTTACTGTAGGGGGGGGGGCATGGCTGGATGTGTGACGTCACTGATCGGCAGTCCCTATGACAGGGAACAGACAATCAGTGACAAGCCACAGAGAAGAACGGGAAAGGTTTGTTTATGCTTACCCCCCCCCCCCGTTCTTCAGCTCCTGTGACCCGATCGTGGGACACCAGCGGCGATCGGGTCCCACGGTCACGGAGCTTCGGACCGGGGTGGCGAGTGCGCCGCCGAAGGCACTCTCGTGACCCCCTGGCTGGGTTCTTAAAGGGGACGTACATGTACGCCCTTGTGCCCAGCCGTGCCATTCTGTTGACATATATCGTAGTGCGGCGGTCCTTAAGTGGTTAAACATTATTATTTGTGCCTAGTATCTGGGTTATAGTGCACAGCTGCTGGTTGTTTTATTTTCCAAGCGCGGATTTATTTTTCACATTCACAATGATAAAACTGTCAGTCGCAGAGTGAGGATATTTCTAAAGACATGGAAGTTGTAGATTTTTTTTTTTTGTAATGTATCAAGTCAGCACAGTATAGGAGCAAGCAATTAAAGAGATTTACTATGATATCACAGCTTGATCCATAAATTCCACCTTCTGCTGTTCATATTCCAATGATCACTTAATAATTTTTTTAGCATGTGTTTTGGGTTCCTGAATAACTGTCACAGTTGTCTAATCAGGATTTTAGGTACTGTGCCTAATATATACTGGACCTACCACAAGTTCTTTCCAAAATAAAAGGCTGCTGGGTTTGTACTAGAAATGTGCCTGATCGTGTTGAAATAATTTTGCTTTGATAAATTTTGTTTATTATATCTTAACCACTTCAGCCCCAGAAGAATTTACCCCCTTCCTGACCAGAGCACTTTTTGCGATTCGGCACTGCGTCGCTTTAACTGACAACTGCGCGATCGTGCGATGTGGCTCCCAAACAAAATTTACGTCCTTTTTTTCCCCCACAAATAGAGCTTTCTTTTGGTGGTATTTAATCACCTCTGCAGTTTTTTTATTTTTTTGCGCTATAAATAAAAAAAAAAAGAGCGACACTTTGGGGAAAAAAAGCAATATTTTTTGCTAGAATAAATACATAAATATCCCAAAAAATACTTTTTTTATCCATTTCTTAGTTTAGGCCGATATGTATTCTTCTACATATTTTTGGTAAAAAAAAAAATCGCAATAAGCGTATATTGATTGGTTTGTGCAAAAGTTATAGTTTCCACAAAATAGGGGATAGTTTTATGGCATTTTTTTTATTATTGGCTGCGATTTTTATCATGACTGCGACATTATGACGAACGCATCTTACACTTTTGACACTATTTTGGGACCATTGTCATTCATACAGCGATCAGTGCTATAAAAATGCAATGTATACTGTGTAATTGACACTGGCATGGAAGGGGTTAAACACTAGGGCAGGTGTGCCCAACCTTTTGAAGCATGAGGGTCACTTAAGCAACTTGGTAACCGGTCGTGGGCCACAATGAGCGGAGGAGTGGATAGCAGGTATGTGTCCACTCTGCGTATGGATACGGACAGAACCCACTTTTTTTCTTTTTTTTTCCTGATGTGCTGCAGTTTACCCTCACCGCAGTGCAACGCAGTGTAGCGTGTGGCTTTCCTGCACTTTGCAACAGACTTCTATTGTATTCTGCAGGTTTGGTGCACTTTCAGAAAGCACACCAAACTCGCAGTTATTAACAGAAGTCTATGTCTCAGTGCAGGTTACCCACAGGTAAGCTGCTCTGCATATGTTGGTCCATTTGAAAGCAGCACAGTAACCACTGCAGAAAAGATATGCCCATACATACACTGTGATTTTAGTAATAAACTGACCTTTAATAACAGTATTCTATTATATTCCATCCCAGAGCAGGAGGTCGTGGGCCAGATCAGAGGGCTCCACGGGCCACATGTGGCCCCTGGGCCACTGGTTGGGCACCCCTGCACTAGGGGGTGATCAAGGGGTTAAGTGTGTCCTAGGGAGTGACTCTAACTGTGGGGGGGATGGTCTCAGAGATCACTGCTTCCAATGACAGGAAGAGGTTGATCTGCCATGCTGCTAGGCAGAACAGGGAAATGTCTTGTTAACATAGGCATCTCTCCGTTCTGCCGCTTCGTGATACGATCGTGGGCCCCAGGCGGACATAGAGTCCACAGGACCTGCGGGCACGCTCATGGAGCATGCGGCGCACCCATTATGCTGCGATTTAAAGGGGATGTACAGGTACATCCCTTTTTTCGCAGCCGTGCCATTCTGCCGATGTACATCATTGCGCAGCGGTCGGCAAGCAGTTAATATTTGCCTGTGAAGAGAACTAGGCCCTATATCGCCTGTCTCTCAAATCAAGTAACAGGACAAACACCAGTGACCCGAGGAAGAGATGAGGAGCCAGGGTAAGGATTCAGGTCCAAATAGTCATTGCACAGGCCATAAAAAATACTAAATTGCTTGTGTGAGCATTGATTTGTTTGAAACCTAATTCATCCATAATGTGCCGCAGTGTCATAATACACATTTTCATAGCCAATAAACAAACCATTGACCATGCTTGGAAATCCTCGTTCTGTAACTTCAGAGGTTCAGAATGTGATGGATCTTGGCCACCTTCACCAACATGTGACAAATGGGCTGGTTGCACTGTGTTGTCACTGATAATGACACACTCACCCTGCACAAAGCTTGTCCAGGACTACACACAAGTGCCAGCAGGCTGAAAGTAATCATCTCTGGGTTTGGTTAACTAAGCCATTAAAGTTGTAAAGGCAGAAGTTATTTTTTTTTTTTTAAATCTTAATGCATTCATAAAAAAAACTTGTGTGTAGCAGCACCCCCCAATTACCTACCTGCGCTCCTTCTCTCTCCAGAAATGTCCACAATCCCCTTAGCTATCCAGTACCCTCCTCCTGATTGGCTGAGACAGAGCAGCAGTGCCATTGGCTCCCACGGCTGTCAGTCAGCCAATCAGGGGAGAGAGGGACGGGGCCAGGTTGGGGCTCTGTGTCTAAATTGATACACAGAGCTTTGACTCGGTTTGGGTGCTCCATGTAGCAAGCTGCTGGCTGAGGGGAGCGCAAATGTGGGAGGGACCTGAGAAGAGGAGGATCTGGCCTGCTCTGTGCAAAACCAACTGCACAAGGAAGGCAAGTATAACATATTTTAAAAAAAACAAAAAAAAAATGTTTATCGTAAAATATCGAACGTTCACACAAACAATGAGCAATTATGACTTAAAATGAATGTAACACACATTGTCACCACAGGTCAGGAAAGGGAGGGGACGAGCGAGTGCCCCCTGGACCATACCAGACCACATGCCCTCAACATGCCCTCAGCTCTGGTGTCTCTTCTCCCTCCGGCAATGTCTTCATGCTCCTGATTCTTCTATCTCCACCGCCATTTTCTCTCGCTGTTGGTTTTTTTCTCTGCTGTGTTTATCCAAAGGCCCCGCCCCTTGTGATGCCACCGTCCAGGTCATGATGGAGCAGTGCCTTCAGATGATGTCACCGGGTGGCCCTGCCCCATGGCTATATTGGTATTGGAAACGAAAACGAAAGTCTCCTGCGCTCCGGTATTTTTTTGAAAGGTGCTATGAGTTGAGTTCAATTAGACGATAGCTTCCAGAGTCTTGCGGCCCTCCTCAGAATCGTGGGAATTCATAAGACTAAGGAAAAAAAAAAAGATGGAGGGCGCACCGACCTAGTGTGATACCGCTAAGTGAATTTTTATTAAAATATTAAAATCAATCATTATACTCACAATGTGGAGTTAAAATCAGGCTTAAAAGGACAGTACAGCAGAAATCCAGCAACATCAGCAGAACTTGATAATCACTTGAATCTAAAGTCGATGTTAGGGCTGACGCGTTTCAGGGGTGTATATGGGGATGCCCGCCCTATATTGACTTTGGAGATATACTTGTTTTTACTACTAGTATTATTACTATTATTATTATTTTTACATTCACCATTGGGTGCAATATAAAAGATGAGATCATCATCATGGGAGCTTCAGGCTACTTGAGGGGAAGTGGGTACATGCATGCATATATATGCGCAAGTGGGGATTGTGTACACACGTGGACTTTGTGTTTTCTTTTTATATTGGTATTGGCACATGGCGGCAGTATAGCTTGTTTCCAAATATACATCAGTACCCTCCACTAGATGCATTTAATCCATTGAAGACTCCCTCTACTGTTACATGAGCCTTGCCTTGACCTAGGCAGTATCTGGTGCATTTGTGGGCCCGGGTTTGGTGCCCTGGGTAAATCTGTGTGGCTGCTAGGCATAAGTTCGACTCCAACAGCGAACAATTCGAAAAGCCGCAGAACACCCTTTAAAAAAGTCTATGAGAGAAATCTTAAGTGCTAATTTTAAAGGTTAATATGCAAGTTATTGTCATAAAAAGTGTTTGAGGTCCCAGGTCCTGCCCCATGGGACATGTATCAATGCAAAAAACGTTTTAAAACTAAAGTTTTTTCGGGAGCAGTGATTTTAATAATGCTTAACTGGAAACAATAACGGAGAAATATTCCTTCAAATTTTGTACCTGGGGGGTGTCTGTAGTATGCCTGTAAAGTAGCGCATGTTTCCAGTGTTTAGAACTGTCCCTGCACAAAGTGTCATTTCTAAAGGGGAAAAAAAGGCAATACAGATCAAAGTCATTGAAAAAAAATGGCAGGTGTCTCCCCCCCCAGTCCATTACCAGGCGTGGGGGTCCACCCCAAAATTCCATATTGGGACATTCATGTCTGGTATGGATATTAAGGGATCCCCCCCGAAAATCTGTTCAAAATATCCAAATATACTTGGTGTTAACACAGGATATAAATCTACATTTCAATAATATAAATAAAACATAAGATGAGACTATCACCTCAAACTTTGGTTTTAAACTCTTATAGTAAAAACTAAATTACAATTCAAGAGACAATAAACAGCTTTTATTTTATTAGCAGATTATAAAAACAATCAAGTGTGGATATTGACACTTAGACTTCTTCTCCAACAAATGGATCTTCTACTCAACTTCTTAACACACAGATAAAATGTTGTCCTGTGTACAGAGCTTGGTATATTATCCAAGACTGTCTTTTAAAGCACAGAATTATCTCCAATGCATCTCCTGTTTAAACATATCCCAAAACTAGGACATTAACCGCTTGCCGACCAGCGCACGACTATATACGTCGACAGCATGTCACGAACAGGCAGAAGAGCGTATATATATATGTCCCCTCTAAGAAGCCGGCATTGTGCACCTGCAGGGAGCTCTGTGACTCCGACCGCGGGTCCCGCAGACTCGATGTCCGGGGGCATACCCGCGATCGTGTCACGGTAAGGAAGAACGGGGAAATGCTGATGTAAACAAGGCATTTCCCCACTGTCATGTCACACATAGCCCATCCCCCCTACAGTTAGAACATATCCCTTAGCCCTTCCGCTAACAAACTGCCTCCTACTACAGCCAAAAATTAAAAATTTTGACTTGTCAGTCCAGAACACCTGCTGCTGGTTTTTTTGCACCCAGTTACCATGTTTTTGTGCATTGTTGAGTCACTTAGCCGTGTTTCCACGTCGGGCTTTTTGGCCACAGTTCTTCCATGAAGACCACTTCTGCCCAGATGTCTCCAGATATAAATGGGTGTACCTGGGTCCCCCTGGTTTCCACAAGTTCTATGCACTGCTTGACATCTTCCGATGTTGAAGGGAAGTAAACATGATGTGTCTTTTATCTACTGCATTGTTTCCTTGGCAGACCACTGTGTCAACAGTCCTCAACGGCACCCGTTTCTTTGTGCTTCTTCAAAAGAGCTTGAACAGCACATCTTGAAACCCCAGTCATCTGAAATCTTTGCATGGAAGAGACGTCGCCGATTCAGTATAACTACATTGTGTCTTGTTACAGTGCTCAGCCTTGCCATGGTGTATGACCTGTGACATTAAACTGTCTTCCACATTCTTACTTTAGTAGCAGAGTTTGGCTGTTCCTCACCCCATTTTAAGCCTCCTACACAACTGTTTCTGTTTAAGTTAATGACGTGTTTCTACCTATGAAACTGATGATCAATAACCCGTGCTTGGTATAATTAATTGTTAATCATACTACTGACTCTAATCATAAACCCCTGACTTTGTGTAAGTATGAATGGTGGTTTGAAGCCAAAGGGTAGTCACACCAAATATTGAGTTTGATTTACATTGTTCTTCTGTTCACTTACTTAAAATGTCTTTGACTGCAATTGGACGTTGAATAACTATCATACTATAGATTTTTTTTTTCTTCTCTTGATATAGCCAGGCCTTTGTGCTCATATTCTACAAGTATGTAGTTTAAAATGATATAAAAAATGTAGTTGCATGTTTTGTCACCATTGCTTACTGTTCCTAACTTTGTGCAATTTTTACAGTATTATCAGCCTATAAAAGTTTCCTTTGTGGGGTTATTCGCCTAAAGCCTTTTGTCTTCAGTGTCTCCCTGGAGACAACTTGATGTTTGCGCTTCCACCACCTGATACCTGCAACACCCATGCACAGTGGGGCCCATCAGTGTTGTTTCTGGCCAGTGCATGTATATTAGGGTCTGCTGCCCTTCAGTGCTCTGGCACCGCACCCAGCACCTGTGCAGTACTGTGCTTAAAAATCCAAGCCCATTTCTGTGTATATCCTGACTGGGAGCAGCACCGGCAGGCACAGCACTAGATATCAGAAAGACAGCAGCCCCTATTGCGCATGTGCCAGCAAGGCAGCTTCAGCTGCCCTTACTGTGCACACGCCAGCTGGGCACAGTGCCATACTTTTTTGCAGTCAAGGGGACACAGGCATCAAAGTGTAATGATTGGGGGCACAGAAAGGAAAAAAAAAGTTTTGCACTATTTGGGTGTAGCCTACTATAAAGGGCAGTATTACTTTTAGTGCTGCATAACTACTTTGACTGTCTGTGCTACCTGATTTTTTTTTTTTTTTTTCCTTGACGGTTATACATATGTACTGAAATCCAAGGGGCATGCATTGACAATAAAATGCCTCTTGCTGCTCTGGCAAAAACAACTAAGGGTGAGCCTACAGTTGTTAACACAGACTTTTATTTAATGATGTAATCTCAGCAGTCAATGTTGGAGCCATTTTCATCCAGCGCACAGCCTAATTGTCTAGAGACACGTCAGAATTCAAGGTCTTTTATAATGGGAGTCTTAGATCTTCACCATTCATTCATTAAGATATGTGAAAACCTGCATTACTTTATGTTCTTATGGTCTTCTTCAGCTCGGATTACAGCAGATAAAATTGGTGCGGTAACAATTTTTATTATTTAAAAAAAATGTCATCGTTCCACAGCACTCTGATCTAACATCCTAAGGCACCATGAACACTGGCTTAAAAAACATTACTTCTATAGGAGTTTTGTGTTCTGCCTGTAGAAGCAGCTAAATGTTATCCTATGTGTCCATGCACATTAGGATGATTACAGGCATATTTTGAGCTCAACGTTTAGAGCAGGGGTTCTCAACCTGGGGGTCGGGACCCGCTTGGGGGGTCAAATGATGATTTGCCAGGGGTCACTAAATCCCGGGCTGTTCCTAAAGCCCGCACCTCTCTCCCAGCCTTTTTGCAGCTACCCAGCAGGGCTGTCTCTGATGCCTGGCCACCCAGCTGGGCTGTTCCTAAAGCCCACGGCCGCCAATTCAGCCTCTTCGCAGCTGCCCATTCAGTTCACGGCATGTCTGGGGGCAGAGACTCAGGCCTCGTACACACGATCAAATCTGTCCGCTGGAAACGGTCCGCTGGACCGTTTCAGCAGACAGATTCGATCGTGTGTACGGCCGAGCAGACAGATTTGTCCACCCGACAGATTTCAAAGCATGCTTTGAAATCTATCGGGTGGGAATCTGTCCGCCCGACATGTCTGCTGGTTAGTACACTTACCAGCAGACATGTCGTCCCGCACCGCCGCCGAATGGATTCGGCGCATGCGCGGAAGTGTTTTACTTCCTGGTGCGGTGACGTGGCGGCGTCAACGTCACCGCCACGTCAGCGCGCTCTCTGCTGGTGGGGATTTTGGTTTGCTCGTGTGTACACGCGAGCAAACCAAAATCCCAGCAGACAGATTTGTTGAAATCTGTCGGACGGACAGATTTGAACAAATCTGTCCGCTCGTGTGTATGGGGCCTAAGGGTCAGCTGACTGCTGAGGATTGTGAGGTGGAAGGGGCTGGAGGAGACCCTATCTCCTGATTTCAGCATAGGTATCACTGCTACAAGACGCCACAAAGTCAGAGACACAGAGGGTAACATTAGCTGTGATTATAGTTGCCAATAAAAGTTCCCACTACAGTTCTCAGATCAGCAGATGACCTTGATCAAGAGCACTTAAGTTGGCTGATCAGAACTCCCCCCAGCACTCATCCCATTCCCCTCCACCAAGGAGTAAGAGAAGGAATAAAAATAGAGAATACATGGAAGGGAGAGGAAAAGAAGAAAGAAAAAGGGAGAGAAAGAATAAGAGAAAAAACAAGAAAGATGTCTAGAGAGAGGAATGGGGAGGAAAAAAGAAGAAATTAGCATAGCGGGAGATAAAAAGGAAAGTAGAACAAAGAGAGTAAGTGATAAATCCTAAAATGTACCGTATGAGGTTGTAATACTGTACGAGTAGAGGGGACTGTACGAGTAGAGCGCTAAATGTCAGTGGGTTAGGGCCGCAAATTACTTGTCTTGCCTTGGGTGCTGACAACCCATGCTCCAAAAATGTATTTTATTGTTAGGGGTCCCCACAACTTGGAAAATGTTATCAGGGGGTCACGGCACCAAAAAGTTGAGAATACCACTGGTTTAGAGGCAGGAAAAAAAAAACTTTGGAGCTTACTGACAGAAAAACGTAAAACTCTCAAACTTGTCCAAACTTTTTACTGCCAAGAGAACAGACTTCTTTCTTTCTTCCCAGTGTGCATGGAGCCTAAATGGCAAACAATTCTGTTTGAGCTGCCCCTGCATATTCTTTTGGTAGACAAATGCCCATTACAATGCACCAAAACACAGTGATTGTCTTATACTGTCACATGGCTTTTGGTATATAAATCTGCTTTATTTCAATAATAATTCATAAGCAAAGTTCTAGGAGGAGCCCAGTTACAGGACCCAAGTCACATGACCAAGCTCTACTGTCGGTGTTCTCTGCAGGGGTTTAACACCACAGTCTGGATTTTAAGGATGAATTATAAAACGCAGGTGCAGTGTAGTGTGTAGATAATTGAAAAGTATTAAGTATTGATTTAAGTAATTTCCGCAGCAACAACCTGATTCTTCCAGAGACGCACACTTTATTTTGACTTTCAACACAGAACAAAGTCCAACACTTGCAACAGATGACACAAATCCAACAGCGTAAATATGACAAACAATAGTAGCTTTAGAGTCCCATCTTTTTTAGATCATTCCTAGACCTGTGCCTTCATATTCATAGAGAGAGAGAGAGAGAGAGAGAGAGAGAGAGAGAGAGAGAAAGACTAGCTGAATGCCAGCTTGCTCAAATACTGGTCTGACACTGGGGGGTTGGTGTTTCTGCCAGGTCAAGCAAATATTTCCTATGAATACCCCCTCAAGTCTAATTACCATCAATAAATACGTCTTCTACGATCCTATATTATCCTTGAGTATGTAAGCAATGTACCCCTTGAAATGTTCAATTAGGTTAACAAGCCATACTCTCACACCTAGGTAGACGTAAGATTAACACATTAAAGGGTCTTCATCTGTCCCTTTGATATGTTGTAATTCAGTTGGCTGAATTTCTGGTCTGCTGTATGTGTGTATATATATATATAATATAAATATCCCACATAAATCGCCCAACATATTACAACACATTGTAGAGAAAAAAAGTGTTCTGTGGTTTTCAGTATTCACTCTCCATTATAAATAGGGTCCAAAATGAAACTATGTTTACGCGGCTGATGCTGATTTTCCAAACTAAAAATTGCATAAGCAAGCAAAGATGCAACTTTTCTAAGGCGTGTACATTCAGCTCTTGAACATCAGTTTTCTGGACCTGCTATATTGGTCAGATTTCACCTAATCCATTGAATATTGGAAAGCCAGCTATAGTCTCCATGCGGTGTATGAGCAGCATAGGTTTTATGTCAATGTGTGTGCATGAAGTTGCCTTAGTGGATTTAAGACAGTTATTTGTTTAGTTGTGTTGGCAGCAGTTTCTGTAACTTATTAGCCAAGTAATTGAGACACAACTGTACCAAATCAATAGAGATAAACTGGTTTCTAAATATAGTGCCTGTATAATGGTTAATTAGACTAGTTAATTGGAAGAGTTTCAATCATGGTAACTTTGAGAGCTGAGATGGAATTACTTATTACACTTTCTATTTAATTCTATCATCCAGTTTCCAAGTGTTTTTGTGTGTGCGCTTGTATGGAAAAATGTAAGAAAACGCCCACGCCTAGGTGTATATAACTACATTTTTATAATGGGTAGCCAAACAAATTAGTGACCACAGTAATTTTGAGAACACACAGCTGCAGGATCCACATTTGGCAAATGCATGGAACAATGTAAAGGTGTTATGCTGGGTACCTCAAGATTAGTCTGGTATACCCCCGTTTTGCTGTATACTCAAAGCTATTGTATAATGTACAGAAGGAACGGGAGCATATTCTGAAGCAGCTGGTGTTTTCTCAGTTTCGCACAAATCTGGTATTGGCCCAATTGCCTGTATCGGGTGAAGTCCAGTGTTCACAAAAGATACAAAGTATTGTAAATCTGCCCCTGTATGTCATTCAGTGGATTATGCTACCTGGTATCCAAAGATAACATTCTTGAAAACACATCTTCTAAGGTTTTTGCAAAAGAGCTTATTCCTCATGCTTTCCTGTACTGGTGTTACGTACCTGGTTGGAGGGCTCCTTTTGCGGCAGAGTACAGTACACCTCTGAGGTTGGGTACAGAGGGTGTAGTGCCCAGAGAAGCACAGGTTGCCAAATGGATCCAGGAGAGAAGAGCTGGCGAGTGTCTGAAGAATACAGAAAACACCGCTGGGCTGCAGTCTCTAGGAATCCTCGGTAACACTTGGCAAGGTGTGCACAAACAGTGTTTGATCCCCAACCGGCTTCCACAGTGTTTGATCCCCACCTGGCTTCCACTGTTGCTCCAACAGTGGAAGCCGGTTGGGGATCAAACACTGTGGATCCAGGCAGGAGATGCAGGTTGCAGGAACGGAGACAAGCCAAAGGTCTGGTATTGGAAAACAGGCAGGAACAGATAACTGAAGCAAAGTCCATGAAACAAGCCGGGATCAGGTGCTGGAGAAGGTAAAGTCGGTAAAGTAAGCCAGGGGGTCAAACCAGGGGAGCGGATCAGACAGGTCAGGTACAAGCCGGGTCACAACAGGAAATCCAAACAGCAGTAGTACAGAGGCTCAGGAAGGCACGACAATCCAGCAATTTGGATCAGACAGTGGCAGCCTTTTATAGGACACCAGGAGGATCCACCTGTCACATGATGTGCCTATGGCGCCCATTTCTTCTACTGGCAAGATTGCCAGTACTTCTTCTACGGCCATTTCCCTGAAAACTGGTATTCCTCAATAAATTTTGATAAACCAAGGAAACATTTCATGTCAAAAGTATCCAATAAGCTGTGTTGGTTGTTGAAAATTATTCACCAAAGCACCTCGGTATACCACCCCCAAACTGTTGGACCAGTAAAATCAATAGTACAATGAAAGGTATGCAAAAAAAAGTGTCTCATAAGGAGGGAAAATACTGGGACTTCCTGCTTTCAATTAAAGGGGTTGTAAAGGTAAAAAAAAAAATTCTCCTAAATAGCTTCCTTTACCTCAGTGCAGTCCTCCTCCACTTACCTCATCCTTCCATTTTGCTTTTAAATGTCCTTATTTCTTCTGAGAAATCCTCACTTCCTGTTCTTCTGTCTGTAACTCCACACAGTAATGCAAGGCTTTCTCCCTGGTGTGGAGTGTCGTGTTTGCCCCCCCCTGAACTACAGGAGAGTCAGGACACCCTCTACGTTGCAGATAGAGAAAGGAGCTGTGTGTTAGTGGGCTACCTGACTCTCCTGTAGTCCAAGGGAGGGGGCGAACACGACACTCCACACCAGGGAGAAAGCCTTGCATTACTGTGTGGAGTTACAGACAGAAGAACAGGAAGTGAGGATTTCTCAGAAGAAATAAGGACATGTAAAAGCAAAATGGAAGGATGAGGTAAGTGAATGAGGACTGCACTAAGGTAAAGGAAGCTATTTAGGGAAAAAAATTGTACCTTTACAACCCCTTTAAGGATATATCACAGTCACCAATCTCTAAGCAGCACACCCAAGCACAGGAGGTTATTATTTGGTTTACAGAAAATGCTAGCCCCTGGGGTTATAGAGTAATTTTTACAGCGAGTTCTCAAGTCCCTAAATGCTCATCCTTGAAATGGTTGTAAAGGCAGAAAGTTTTTTTTATATTAATGCATTCTATGCATCAAGATAAAAAGCCTTTTGTGCGCATCAGCTTCCCTCAGCCCCCTAATACTTACCTGAGCCCCATCTCTATCCAGCGATGTCCAAGAGTTCCTTGGCCATCCGGGACTCTTCCTCTTGATTGGCTGACACACAGCAGCGGTGACATTGGCTCCTGTTGCTGTCAATCAAACTCGGCCAATCAGGAGAGAGAGGGGTGGGGCTGAACCGTAGCTGTGTGTTTGTTGGATACATGGAGCTGCAGCTTGGCTCAGGTGCCCCCATAGCAATCTACTTGCTGTGGGGGCATTCAACAAGAGGGAGGGACCAGGAGCTCCATCCAGGCACCAGAGAAGAGGAGGATCTGGGCTGCCCTGTGCAAAACCACTGTACAGAGCAGGTAAGTATAACATGTTTATTATTTTAAAAAAACAAGACTTTACAATCACTTTAAGCTGGATGGCAGCCTGAGGTTCTACAATGAGTTCAGGAAACTGAAATACTTAAACCTAAAACTAAACTTATTATATTGTATTGACAGGTTCTCTTAACAGTCAGGGCAAAGAAAAAGACACCAGTTTTTGGGACATGAGAGCGGCTGTACCAGTATGTGACCCTCCCTTTGGACTAGCACAGTATACTCATTGCAAAAAATAAGCATCCTTTACCTGCAGACATTCCTCTTTTCACTTCCTCATTGTTCGTTTTTGCTCAGAAGTTGCTCTAGTTCTTCTCTGTTCTGTTAACTTCCTGCTTGTCTGATTGTTACTGACCACCGTGAAGGGAGGCTTTACTGCGGTGGTCAGTGATGTGCTCGCCCCCTCCTGGGAACTACATCTGTGTGGCAGGAGGCTCTCTACCTGTTAGAGAATTCAAGGAGGTGTGAATTACTGGGTGTGCCGCAATGCATGCTGGGAAATGTAGTTCTTACATGAACGAGCGCCGCAAACCAGAAAGTGAATGAGAGAACAGAAACTAGAATGCCGGAGGTGATATAGATGAAGGAATTTAATAGGTATTTACACTATTCTGTCTGTCTACCTTGCAGACATTAATTTTAGACAACATTTTTTTTTCCTTTACAAGCTCCACAAAGAGTAAAACTGATTTTTTAAATTTTTAGTCTTGACTGATATTCCCACCTACAGATGGTCTAGGCAGTTCTAGATTACATTTATAAAGCTTGGTTAACTGCCAATCCAAAAAAGTGCAATAGGTTCGGAAGAAACCCGATTTCTGGGCTACATCATTAGTGAGGCTCATAAAGTCTCAAAAGGACAAGACTAAAGCAATCAAAAATTGTCCATCCAGTGTGAAAAAATACAGGTTGCTAGAGATTCTAGGCTAACCAAAGGTTTTGTGCCTAAGTTTGCTACCACAGCAGCTCTATTTAAAGATCTCACCAGAGAGGGCCGGGTCTTCCAAGGGGCCTTGCAGTCCAAGGACCACGGCTATGGAACGCTCTACCAACGAACATCCACATAGAAGAAAACCATAGGGCCTTCAGGAAAAAATTGGAGACCCACCTCTTTTGAAGGATAAGGAAGACACCGAAAGGAAATGAGCGCCTTGAGGTGATTTAGTTCGCATTTGCAGCGCTATACAAGTTATTCACTCACTCAATGAGGAGCCAGAAAAAATGTTGCTTTCTTCCGCCTTAGTTTTAGCAAGTCTCCCTTCTCCTCTCTAACTTACAAGGCAGCAGAGCCTGGGTAGCATGGGGGGTGTCCTTCAGGAAAGGTGGGTGCACGACAATGGGTCTGTGGAGGCAGTCGTGTTGCTGATTGCTTCCAACGGACAGCGAATAATAAGCTTGTCAGATTTGCACACGCATAATTTTATATGCAGGTTTTTAGATTTTAATTTGTGATAAGTCAGTCTGGAGACTTACACAGCCTTGCCAGAAATTACTGTCAGCCTGGTGACCTGTCGGTGTTGCTGAACTGCAGATAGGCAACACAGCTAGGTCACCCATCTTTCCCCAACATGTAATTGAGTACTTAGGCAGCAGACACAGACTAATGAGGTCATTGTTCTTCTACCGCTTCCTGTCAGCATGTTTGTGGCCCCACTTATGTTGGACACCCGATTGGATGCCCTCCAGCTTAAATCAAGTAAATCTGCCTTTTTGATATACAGTACTATACTCACTGAATAATTTGTATTGAATACTGTTTTAAGTGGACCAAAGTGAAGTGTTCATGCATTGTTTTAATCTGTCATCAGTATGCTTCTTGTGGAACACAAACATATGGTGGCATTTGCTGCATTTCCAACTATATAATCTAGCTCCAACAGCAGCTATGCTGCAAACTTGTATAGTAAGTCACTAAGGCTGTATTAATACCTTTTTGTGATGCATGCTACGATATGTTAATGCTTGTTAAAATCCACATTTTAGGGTGTGGTAGTGCATAGTGTATGTGCCTTGCCATTTATTCTGAATGGCACCTCAATGTACATATACAGTAGACCTAAACACACCTGCACTCTAGCATACCACACTGCACAGATGAGAATGTTCTGTGCATGGTAGTGCGCTGGACATAGGTGTCCGCAGGTAGGGGCAGAGGGGGGGGGGGCAGAATCAGGGATCGGATCTGGGTTCCCCACTTGGTCCTTATCCTAGCACCGGCCCTGATCACACCTGTACAAAGTTTAGCAGGATCGGTGACAGCTGCTGCGAGAAGCAGGACAGCGAGGGCTTTAAGGGGTGGGTAGGATGACATCACCCGGTCTATATAGTGCGAGCGGCCCAGGAGACGGAGGCTGCAGGAAAGGAGATCAGCAAGATGCCAGGAACAGTAGGCACAGTGTCCCTGGTGCCTCCCAGAGCCTGGAACCTCTGGACTTTTTAAACCACCTCACTGCTCCCAGGCCTGGAGGACAGACTGACTGGGGTTCACAGAACAAGGACGGGCAGGAAATTCAAGAAACCATGTCGCATAATAGATCCGATGGAAAAAACAGAGCACCTCCTGTCCTCACCCAGAATGAAAATGGATCTTTCACTAGCTCTCCCTTCTCTGTCACCTCCCTCTGTCTCTTTCCCCTTCTCTGTCACCCCCCTCTGTCTGTCTCTGTCTCGCCCCAAATGTCCGTAGTCTTTTGTGCTATGTCCGCAGTCTCTTGAGTCATGTCTGTAGTCCCTGACCATCTCCTGTATTACGTCAGTCTCTAACCATGATAAAGACATTGTTGAAAAGCGTCAGAGCATTAACGACCTTTAAATTATGCCCCCTCCCCCCCCTGAAAAAAGCTCTGCGGATGGCATAAACAGTGCAGGAGTGTTTTGTCTTGCATTGCAGGATGTTTAGAAACCATTCATATTTAATAGGATCCTTTAAAACGATGCGATAAGCAAGTGGGCCCCAGAACTGGACCACGGAGCAATGAGAGGGTGGTCTGGTCTGATGGTTTGAGGACCACAACAGCATTTTTGAGGTATTGGCTTGGCCCCCCAATTCTCCAGATCTAAATGAAATTCAGCATCTGTGGGATGTGCTGGAAAAACAAGTCCTATTTATGGAGGCCCTAACTCGCAACTTAAAAGATTTTCTACAAACGGCTTGATGCCAAAAACCACAGCATACATTCAGAGGTTCGGTGGAGTCCATGCCCCAATGGGTTATGGTGGGTAATCAAAATGTTAACACATACAAACACAAATAAGTAGATGTACTCCTAAAACAGTAAATGGCAGTCTAGCTTGTCTATTTAGCTTGTCAAGCTTAGTTTGTCTTTGGTGGTTTTGAACCATCTGGAGTTGGAGGAGAAATTTAGAGGAAAGCATATTTTACGCTATTTATGCATTCTAGTCTTTGCACAGCTTTTGAGTTTAGAATGTTTTTTTTGTAATGGATTTTAAGAAAGGATGAGTTATAAACCATGTGTAGCATGCCAGCATTTGTTTAGCAATGGGTAAATTGTAGTTTTTCTTTTATTCATTAGCAAAATCTCTGCAAAAGACTAGCATGGGGCGGTGATCTCACTGCAGTCCTCAACAGGGAAATGTAATTGTTGCATAAACAGGGAAATTGTTCATATAACTCAATCCCTTATGCTAAAATAGCCACGTCGTTCTAAAAAAACAGAACATCAATTATTTCAATTATTTCACAGTTTCTTTGGTTTCAATCAAGGAAAATGGTTGCTCCCCCGTAGCCTTGCTATACACATCATAAAAATGTCAGTAGGAAAAATTGAACCCTTTTTTAGAATAAATTTCTTTGGGTATTGTTTGAAATCACTGTTTACACAATATGCAAGAGAGAGGTGTTTTTTTGTTGTTCTTTTTAGAACTGTAGTATAGATCCTCCAATGACATTTTTCAGTCGAATCAAATTGGGTTAAACAATACTACCCAGGGCCGACCTTATAATGAGGCAACCTGAGAATTTTGCCTTTGGCAATGCCTCCTTTGGTCACGTGGGTGCTGATGGCCAGAGCGATATGTTGGTTGTGCTTTTTGTGCAGTATATATGCCTGCTTGCCTCAGTCGCCTCTTAGTACAGTCAAGCAGCTCACGTCCCACTTATCTGTACTGAATCACAGCACATTCAGTCAGACTGATAGGCAGTGTGCATGTTTGCCCTTCCGGCACTATGAGGCATTCATTCATTGTTGGTGGGCAGAATAGGTGTCAGGTGTCAGGCGGAACAGTTTGTGTCCGGTTGTTGTGGTCGGCATGCAATCACTACTATGTAATTTAATGTAGCGCCCTCTACTATAGGTAGGTGTTGGGTGAGGTTTTTTTTTGTATAGCTGCCAGGCAGGTAAATTTAGGCAGGCATATGCTGCATGCTAGGCCTGCTTGTTTTGATCTGGGGGGAGGGAGTGGTTAGAATAGCAGTGGGTGTGACCATCTGTCCTTCAGTTTTTGGGTGCCTCCCCTGCTTTCAGGGAGAATGTTCTGAAAGAGGGGCAGGGCTGGGATCTGGCATGACAGGGAGCTCATGTGAGGAGTCCTGACCAATCCCCAATTGGAATTGGCAGGGGCAGGTCTCCTACTTAAGCTCAGGTCTAGCCCACTAAAGTGTTTTTTTTGTTTTTTTTTGCTGGGTTAAGTGAATAATGGAGTGTTAGACTGCAGCAGGAGGCCCATCCCTATCTGGGGGGGGGCATACCTCCGGAGGAGCTGAATGGAAAGTGTAAGTAAAGCCCCCTATCGTTTTCATCCAAGGAAGTTGCCGTCTTTTGCCTCTGTTTAATCTACAACTGCCATGATGCTGCAAATGTGATCAGTTTAGACACCAGCCATTGGATTCTTTGACAGATTGGTTGAGAGCACAACTAATGGGAGTGTTACATTTCCGCCACGTTCTGGAAATGAAACTGTTTACTTCCGATTTAAAAGATCTGAAATTAGTTTGTAAAAGTTTGCTGTTCACACTGCTCTTTTACAAGCTGAAGTCTGTCTGAAACAGTTCTTACTGTACTACTGGAGGTGGAGGAAGAGGGTTTGGAGATGTAAATAGTGTTGCAAGATGGTGGAAGGGGTGATCAGTGTTGAAAGAGGGTTGCAGGGGTGAATCTGGTCCTGGCATTTTGGAATGTCAGGACGGCACCATTGTTCCCTCTCTACCTGTGGCAAAGGAGCGATTGCAGAATACAGGATTGGCACAGAGATGGGAGGAGTCATTGGTAGCATGGGTAAAAAGAGGAAACTGACACACACACACTGAAGGACACACACATAGCATTGTTAAGAGAATTGCTGCTAGACAGATGTGTCGGCTTACTAATGCCTGCTGTGTAATTCTAGTAATTCTAATCTACCTTGCAGTCATGTTGGCGCATGACTTGTTGCTTTTGAGTTGCCTCCCTTAAAATAGACTGTGCATGCTAAAAGTTGTAGCTAGCTGAACAGATACAGTATATACCTTATTTATCAGGCATGTGACATGCACCTTCAATTTAAGAGGGAAGTTTCAGGATTTTTTATTTTATTTTAAAATAAACTACTTTGAAGCAAAATTAATGGTCAGGGCCCATCAATGCAGCCTGATGTGTGCCCATCTGCAGCCTCAATGCAGTCTGATGTGTGCCCATCCGCAGCCTGATCTGTGCCCATCTGCAGCTCGTCTCCCATCAATGCAGCCTGATGCCCATCTGCAGCCTCACCATCTCTCATGCAGTGCAGGAAATCACCAAGCCGTCATTTCCTGTTTAATCGGCTCTGTCGGCAGTGACATACACAGCCCCGCCTCCGCCATCGGCATTGGACCAGCTCTAGTGATTGACTGAACGCTGGTCCAATGCCGGTGGCGGAAGCAGGACTGTGTGACGTGAGAGCCGAGTAAACAGGAGATGACGGCTCAGTGAATTTCCATCGCGCTCGTTCCCCTCAGGGGTACACTGTCTGCTTATAACACGCACCGTGATATGCCCCCTATTTTCAGGGGGAAAAAGTGCACGATATACGACGATAAATACATTTTATTTGTGAAGAATACTTTCTTGGCTATGTTTCTACTCTCGTTATGATACACTTTTCTGTATATGCAACATTTTAAAATTAAATATTGAAACGTTAATCTACACATGATTGTGCTACATAAATTGTCAGTGCTAAAGCAAATACCTGTATCATTAGAATTCTTTAGAGTGTGTAATGGAAATGTCCAGCACCCAGCTTGGGTGCCTCCATCAAGATATAGCTTTGTCCAGTCTGAAACTAGGTATTATAGTGGGATATTGCACACAAGATTTAGACAACACTAGCTTAGGTGCAAACTGGAACTCTAACTGACTTTATTGTAAATTCACACAGAATATATACCATGCAACATCAAGTAATAGCTTGATCACATTATCCTGGACATCCGGCAACAAGCCCACAAACCTGGATACTCCAAAATACATTACGCATTATCATAAGCAAAAACCCATAACCATGCCACAATGGTTTAATAACAAGGTAAAGTGGGCACGATATTAATCAATGTCCTGAAGATGAGCAGACAACCAGAAACAATAGGTGACTCCATTAACAATGGGAATTCACACCTAGGAGGCTCACAATGGGGAAATGCTACCATGGGAAAAAAGCACCTTAGTAAACAGATTATAGCAGGAGACCCCAGCCCAGCTTCGACTGTCCGGCACCAGTCTACAACAGTCGATACAATGTTCCATCAGTCTGAAAAAGTGGAATTAATTTATCCTCATAGATTTCTTGAGGGATATTGTTGATAACTATTACTGTCCCAAGTGGAGGGGCTTCTCCAACCCAGTCTGCAGGAGGGCCACCATATTTGCTCTGACCATGAACCTGTACAAGATTAACGTTACACCTTTCCATCCACTCCAGAAGTGGAGATTTATTGTCCTTATTTAGAGAATTAATCCAAGCCTCACTCTCAGCGTTCATCACATTGTTGTCCGTTAGAGAATGTCCATTAGAGAATGATCTGCTCACTCCATGGGATCAGAGGCTGAACTGAGCAATTTACCATGCTCTGACCAGGAGAAGCAGACAAAATCTCCAGTCTCCTCCATGGGCCATAATCGGTGGGTAGGGGGCTTGCCCCTATTTCCCTCCAAAATCCTCTATACCTTTTTAGTTATGTCACAGAGTGGTACATAGACATGTGGCTTTAATTCACTTCATTAAAAGCACAACTTCCAAGGACTCTCCATTAAAATTGAGTGTCTATATTCAATAAGAACACAATTCGATTTTAACTTATGGCAATATTATTGTTCTTCAGTTGTTTTTCGACATTTAAGCAGCACCTTGGCTTTATCAGAACTGGTTTCCTTCTAAAGGAAATCTGTTGTGATTGAAATGTTGACAGAATATAAATACAATTTCCTAAGCTTAGTTCCCTGAATGCGCTCTGTCTTATTGGATGTATCCATCATTTCCCAGGAAAGTGTCAAACAGTTTAGTGTAAATGCTCTGTGCCAATTGCAAGTCTGTTTCTATTTTTTGGGCTTTGTAGTGCACATACATTGTACAAAGAAAATCATTTTTAGCTCTCTTATAAAATGTCCATATCCGGTGTCATATCTGGAACCTTAATTGTCAATTATATAAGTTTTAAAAAAATATCACCCTATAGTAATTATTTAACAGAGATATTTGGCTCCCTATTTTTGTTATGACCCAACAGTCTAATGAATTAACTGCTACTGACTTGCTCTGACCATTTTGATTCTACCTTAGCCCACAGTTTTAAAGTGGACCTAAGTCACGGTTCACTCTGACGTTGTCTGGCGGCCGTGTTTGAAATAATTGTAATAATATAAATAAATTATCAGGACTCCATTTTGTTCAGAGCGCAAATAGTTGCCTGTTTGGACTGTATATTTTCTTTGAGCAGATAATCTTGTATTGAATCTGTATGGTAGTTAGGAATGTTTGTATAACACAATCCCCATTATGTTGTTGTTGGTCGAGTCTGGAAATCCGGCTTTTAACCTAAGGCAACGCTTTATGACCAGGTATCCATCTTCTGTTAAAGGGGAGGTTCACCCTCCAAACAAATTTCAGGCATGCCATGGAGCCCACCCACCCGACCGGCAGTATGCTGGTGTTTTTTTATTTTTTTCTATACATACCTTTTTACGGGCTCTCGTCCCCTCCGGTGATCCCACGGGACTTGGCGTTTACAATCACAGGCTGTGATTGACGTCCCTCAGCCTGGCGCAGACAGCGTGTCACGAGATGCCGAAGGAACCCGAACAGCCTGTAATTGGAAATGCCCAGTCACGCGGGATCGCTGGAGGGGACGAGAGCCCGTAAAAAGGTATGTATAGAAAAAAAAAAAACACCGGCATACTGCCGGTCGGGTGGGTCAGTATCCCATTAATTTGAATTGGCTGTTGTATCTATAGGAAACGCAGGGAAAAGGTCCCTGCTGCTTTTCCAAAAATGCAGCTGCAGTAAAACCGCACCGTGCTGTCTGGTTCCCAGTGCAGGAAATGGTTCTCCAAATTCCAGTGCATGGGGGGATGCCATTAGGCTTAATGACACCCTTATCTACTTACTGAGGGTGCTGCAAGTCATGCGATTACACACCTTCTGGGCCCTAGGGATGAGCCGAACACCCCCGCGTTCGGTTCGCACCAGAACTGTCGAACGGTCCGATCGTTCGCACGAACATTTAGAACCCCATTGAAGTCTATGGGACTCGAACGTTCGAATTCAAAAACGGTCGTTTTAAAGACCAATTTTCAAGTTATTGTTGGAAAACATCTTTCAGAACCTGGGTCTTGCCCCAGGGAACATGTATCAATGGAAAAAAGTCTTAAAAACGGTTGTTTCGTTTCACTCGAATTTGCCGCGAACGATCGTTTTTGTTCCAAATTCGACGAACGATCGAACGGATGATTTTTGGGTCGAACATACGTTAGTTTCGAACGCGAAGCTCATCCCTACTTCTGGCACCTACTCAGTTTGATCCTATCCTAAAGTAGTGCTGCCTTTCCCCTTTTCTTTCTGGTAAGGTAACGCTGATAATAAAAGTGCTGAAATACTTTCCCTTAATCAGGAATTGTTTTTTTTCCTTCATAAACTCCCCTTGCACTTCTTCCATACTGCTTCGGTTCCGGACAGGAACTGTGTGGGGCAGAGGCACCGACTGGCTACTCACTACTTGGTGTGAAAAAGTAAATTGTTAGCTTGGCCTGCTTTAATTAGTCTGACTTATTTTTTCTTATAAGCAATGCCAAGACATGGTGAGGAGAGGGATGAGATAGTTTGTCCTCTGACACTAACTATAATAAATTACACAGAAGATAGAGCTAAAGCTGGCTGTACGCCCCACTTATCAAGCCCCATCTCAATCATTTGTTCACTAATGGGTACACAAATGTTTAATTCTAACCAATACTTTTGTTGATCACTTATTACAGAAAAAAAAGAAAGAATTCACATTTTGGGCGCAGGCATTTGTGAAATAATTTTAAATGGCTTAAAGTTTTTTTTCTTTTTTTATTGTATCAAAGAGCATTTAAAGCGATTTTATATACTATAATAAACCAGATAGTTTATATGGCAAAGAAACCATTGAGTCTTTTGTTCATGTAGAGCCTTGCCTTATAAATGCTGGAATGCCGAAGCTTCAGTGTTAAATATTTAAATGTTATATGGCTTACACAATAACAGGCTGAACATGATTGGTAGGAAGCCAATTCCAAAATCCATTTTGAAAGACGCAAACTAGAAATTAAAGCAAACCCAAAGTCTAAACATGCTCACAAATAGTCTCACTGCATAGTCAGATTTGCAACAGATTAGGCAGAAAATGATTAGCTTGAGAAGATAACTAATAAAAAATATGTATCGTTCTGACCAGCTCATTCAGAGGTTCAAATGCCAAATTAGAAACACTTGGTTATACATGAGTGCTGAGTGAGGACCTTTTATTTCTCTAAATCCCTGTGACTACCAAGTTTATCCTCTCTCTTTAGTAGAGTTTGGAGGCTGTCGTGGTTGGTTCTGCTTTTTGCTCGCTGTTCCTGGAGGAAAAAGCCCTGGCTGGGTATTGGCAGCATGCAAGTCAGCTTGTGCAAGCTGGTAAGCGTGCACTCCATGTGGTAGTGGATTCACACATTCACTCGTCTGTCAATGTAATTTGTGATCTTCACAGGAGGAAATTTACCCAACACCTTGTGTACGCTTTCCATACATTAAAGGGGTTGTAAAGGAATTTATTTATTTTTTTCATAATAAGCATCCTTTACCTGCAGACCTTCCACTTTTCACTTCCTCATTGTTCGTTTTTGCTCAGAAGTTGCTCTATTTCTTCTCTGTTCTGTTCACTTCCTGCTTGTCTGATTTTACTGACCACCGTGAAGGGAGACCTTACTGCGGTGGTCAGTAATGTGTTCGCCCACTCCTGGGATTTACATCTGTGTGGCAGGACGCTCTCTACGTGTTAGAGACTTCAAGGAGGTGTGAATTACTGGGCGTGCCACAATTCATACTGGAAAATGTAGATCTTACATGAACAAATGATGCAAACCAGGAAGTGAATGAGAGAACATAAACTAGAACGCCGGAGGTGATATAGATGAAGGAATTTAATAGGTATTTACTAGTCCTGTGCAGACTGGAATATTTTGTTTCGTTTTTTCGCTTTCGTTTGGAAAATAAATTTATTTAGTTACTCCCGAAAATCGTTTTGATTCATTTCGTTTTTCGTTGGGGAATAGCTTTCGTCCGAAAATCCAATAATACTTGGTTTCTGTCGAATGGTCAAAAGAATATTCGACGGAACGTCGAATCTTTACGTCGAATCGTACATTTCCGTTCGAATATTCCGCCTACAAGAATTCTAATGTTGTATGACTAGTAATAATGTCGAATCTATTTTCTCATAAATCGAAATCTAATCTCTGTAATGTCGAATCCATTATTTCTATAGTGTCGAATCTTTTCCCTATAATGTCGAATCTTTTCCCTATAATATCGAATCTCTCTATATCGAATTTTTACTGCAACGAAAACGAAAATAAAGCATTTTTTATGTCGAATCTTTCGGTTTTCGTTTCTTGCGCTTTCGTTATCGTTTGTTAAAACGATAACGAAAAAAACAGATTTTCGGACGAAAATGCATTCTAACGAAAACGAATGCACATGTCTAGTATTTACTCGTTTTTTTAACAGAATAATTGCACTATTCTGTCTGTCTACCTTGCAGACAATAATTTTAGGCAAAACATTTTTTTCCTTTACAACTCCTTTAATTACTGCAACTGCCTTGGTTCAATATACCATCATTGGCACTTTCTGTCATATATTGCTATTCACCATTTGTGTCACTGTGCAGTTTGTTGATACAGTATATGTTTACTTTTGTGTCGCCATGTATTTTTTGCACTTTTCATTTTATTGAACATACAGAGCGCAGCTCTTATTTTATAAAATATTTACTTCTGTGTCTTCAAACCCAATGAAATTTTTAAAGTGAGCCTGTGCTCAAATCCTACTGTAAGTATTCACAGATTCCAGATAAGCCGTAAAAGCACTTTAAAACAAGCCTTCATTTATCACTAGATCTATAGGCATTGTGGGGAAATTAATTTACAAAGTTCACAACACATGTAGTAAAATCTGAGCTTTTTTCTTATCAGAAAGTTTATTTACAAGTCCTTAGTAGCTGAGAGATGATTTGTTGCCTACTCGGCTCTTGCTTTAACCTTTACAAAGCCCACAGTGCTGCATTTGACACAGTTGCAATGCAGTTGTGGGACAGCCCCATTCATGTTCAATGGCGGTACTGCTCACCAAGTGTAAAATCTGGATTATTGTGGCACCCCTTTTTTCTGGACATGCAAAATCCTGTTACCTACGCATCCCATTCCATGACCTGGAATTATCTCACCTTAGCATTGCGTTGGCACAGCACTGGCACAAGAGAGCTAGGACAAAAGGACCAAATAATGTGCGTTCAGTTTGGGCCTCCAGGAACACTGCTCAGGTTGATAGCGTTTTTTTTTTCTTTACCCTAATATAACACCGTTCTTATTATGGAACTCTAGCTCCTTCTCAAGCGCACACCATGTGGTCTGACAAAAGCCGATTTCTCTACCACTATGTCACAATTCTTCAGAAAACTTTTATAACTCCTGAAGCCTTCAGTTTCTCCCTTAACTGTTCATTAATGAGAGTTGGAAATTTCAAACCTGTTTAAATATAAAATAAAGGAAAGCAACATGAACACACTATAGCAAAAGCTGCAGAGGATTTCCAGTATTCCTTGCATTTTATAAGCCTTAAGCCATTGCCTTTTCGACAAATGTTCTCCACTGTTGACACACTGATTGATGCGGAGCAAACTGGTCTTTGCCTAGCAGCACCTGACTCTCTCCACAGCCAAAACAAGCCCCTATGGGCACTGCAAGTCTGGAAAAATAAAAAAAAGGGTTTTGCCATCAATGCACAAATTGAATGTGCACTACGTGTATTTGCCTAATCCTGAAAGGAGCTTTTTGCTAAACCGTATCTGATAGAAAAAGAAGTTTAAGAAAAAAAAAATGGTCTGCTCAATCAATCCTCAAACGCCTTACAGTTCCTATTGAGGAAGTTCCCTATTTTATGTTAATAGGTGTTTTGAGGCCCTAACTTGCCTTTGGAGGTCCAGCCCTGTAGCTAGCAATTGCTGCCATGTCTATTTGTCAGACTATTGCCAACTAGACAAGACATTAATTGAGGCACTAAACTGTCTTTGATGTCCCAGTTCTGTTAGAACATTGATAGCTGATGCCCTCAGCTTTGTTTTGTCTCCACCTCACACCTGATTTAAACCTCTAATTGCCATTCTACTGTGTTGCAATCGCTGCATTGCACAGCAATCATGTGTTTGAATCGGGTGGTGAGGCAACAAATCTCCTCCTCACCACCTGTCGGACCCTTAGTTGCATTCCACAGCTGCATCCTTAGGGCTCAGTCACACGAAAAGTAGGGGGTAAAACCCTGCGGTTAAGACGTGGGTGTACCACTCCCAATCCTTTACCCCTTTTAGCTGAGGCAGCAGCCAAAGGTATACAAGCAGGAATTAAGCTCCCTGTTGCTTTTGGTGGGTGCTACCGCCTGCCAATCACAACCCATTTAAGTAAATGGGGCCATTCTACAAACTCTCCACAACTGCATGCTTCTGCAGGGTCCAAGGGGTTAAAGCAGGTGGTGAGAAAGCAACACAACACTGCCTGCGCCCCTTGTTTGCTGTAAGGCACTTGCATTCACTTGAATTGGTCTTGCTTGGCAGGTGATACACCCACCAATTATGACAGGCCTTTTAACTCTGCTGCGGCTGCGACGTGTACAACCCAGGTCACTGCAGCTAAATGGGTTGTGGTTGGGGTGGGGATGATAAGAATAAGTATTGACAATGGGGTTTTCCACCCTTCAAACTGCAAATGTAAATAAACCCTTAGTGTTCTGAGCACCCTATAAGGCTGCTTTCATGCTGCTATCCTTTGGTTTACCTGCACCGCGGGTGCAGCGCAGTGCATCTGGAGCTTTCATTGGTTAGCTGCACTTTGCCATAGACTTCTATTATATCCTGCAGGTATGGTGCACTTTCTGAAAGTGCACCAAAACTCCTGCATTCAGAAAGTACACTACTCTGGCAATATATAATAGAAGTCTATGGCTAAGTGCAGAAAACACACAGAAAAACTGCAGGTACAATGCACTGCACTCGTGCTGTGGGTAGACGGCAGTGCATTGGTGTGAAAGCAGACCTATGCTATTATTCCCAGTGTATTGCTTCACACTGACCTGAAGATCTATTCTTTCCTTCTGCTGGCACCACTCTGGCAGTGTTGCCAACCGTCCGTATTTTTATGGACAGTTCGTAAAAATTGGCATTTTTCCCCCGTTCGTAAATGTTCGTGGTTGCAGGAATGTGGCAGTAAAAATAGCCGTGCTCGGTTCGGCTTGGAACTGCGCATGGAGATTGGAGGCAGGGGGTGATGGTGGCTGAGGTGGCACCGCAGAGGGGGATGGAGGCAGGGGGCAATGGAGGCACAGGGAGATTAGAGGCAGGGGGTGTTGGTGGCACCCCAGAGGGGGATGGAGGCAGGGGATGATGGAGGCAGGGGGTGATTGGAGGCAGGGTCCCTGGGGGAGATGGGAGGCACCGCAGAGGGGGGTGAAGGCAGGGGGTGTTGATGGCAGAGGGAGATGGAGGCAGGGGGTGATGTGACTAAATAATTTGCCCTTATTATATCAAAAATAACAAAAATATGTTTTTTTTTTTACCTTAATATCTACCTCAAATCACATTGCTATTTGCCTAGCGTACTTGTTTGTAGCCTAAATACTAAAATTTGCAACTAAAAATTAAATTTTAGTAAATTCTATTAAAATGCCAGTAAAAACGTGGTTGCGCCAGTAAATTTCGTGTGTCGTGCCAATAAATGTCATTCTGGTAGATTGGCAACGCTGCACTCTGGAGACCGCTAGCTGGGAAAAGAGGTGGGAGTGCAGTTGGTATCGCTTCGTATGGGACAGGAGTCAGCACTACAGGGGAGGCATTAGCTTATGCGGCTCTTACTCCCTACTACAGCTCCAACTTTATAAGGAGTCCCTCTGCATTGCACTCTGTTTGATGTCCTGGATTGGGGGGTCAGTAAGCCCAGACCGTGATTTACCAGTAGATCTACAGGTTGCTGACCCCTGCTCTAAAGAATGTACTTTGCCAGGTCTCTACCATTTAACCTGGTGATGTGAACCTACTTATAAGAGGCGCCTTATGTGCAAGCCTTTTGACAGCAATTGTCTATTGCCTTATGGCCCATACACACGATCCGAATATCGGCCGATGGATCGTACGACTTTTTTTTGCTTAATAATCGCAAGTAAAGTAAAATAGGTTATTAAACTCACGAAAATTCTCGTACGACAGAAAAAAAAGATCAGAAGTGATGTCACGTGTTGTAATGTATTTGTATTGTATTGTCGGACGACGGCTGTACTGACTAAACGAAAATCGTACAATCTGACATCGTACGAGGAAAATTTTCGCGCATGTCCGATCGAAAAATATCGGATGAACGGTCGTGATCGGCTCTTGAAAGTAGTGTACACACGATTCGAAAATCGTACGATCCATCATCGGACGATCGTTTTCGTCCGATATTCGGATCGTGTGTATGGGCCATAAGTTGCCGCACAAGAAAACTGAAGTCTGCTGCTCTTACGGCTACTACCTCTACTTGGCGAAAAGGATCCATTCCCTCTTCCTAGGCGTCAACCACCAAACTAAGACTGTGTACCTTCTTTTTTTACAAACCTTGGGTACAAATATGGCCCGGATGTCCTCCTCACAATAGGGACAATATTTCTGTCTCATCAATTGTCTTCCAGAGCCCTGCTGCTTCACATTCTTTCATAAAGACTTTTCTATTAATGGAGTTGCTCCCATAAATCTCCAATTTGACTCCCTGTGTTGCCTTGGGAACTCAACCTGCTGGTGCTCTCTACATTTCAGAGATAGACATATGATGTCCTGGACTTTGAGTGGGGATATCTGAATGATGCCTGCATCTTTTTCAGTCAGCGATTCTGTCACTGTAAGAACAATCATAGCGACAGTTCAGCCGCTTCATCATTCTTACAGGCGACGGGAGGGGACCCTCCCCCCCCCTCTCCCGTCGCCCTATGGTGCTTCTCCCGGCTCACTCCTGCGATCCGCAACCTGGACAGAATCGCTCCCTGCCTGAAAGTTGAGCATTGAGATTTTCGGTGGCCAGATGGTCCCCAGTCATCTCTATGACCCTCGGAGGGCCGGGGACATGTCTGGAAAGGCAGAGAGTTTTTTTTTTTCTTTTTTATCTCAACCTTTCCAACCTGAAGGAGAGATGTGGGGACATCTCTCCATAAAGAGAACTTATCAAGCACAGTGTAAGTGTAAAAAAATTAAAATAAATGTAAAATAAGGAATAAAAAAAAAAAAAAATGTAAAGTAAGTCATGCCCACATATGTAAATGGCGTTCAAATCACACGTGAGGTACTGCCACATGCGTTAGTGCAAAAGCAACAATTCTAGCCCAAGACCTGCTCTATAACTGTAAACATGTAACCTGTAAAAAAAAATTAAAGCGTCGCCTATGGAGATTTTATGTTACAAAGTTTGGTGCCGTTCCACGATCGTGTGCAATGTTAAAGCGTGACATGTTGGGTATCTATTTACTCAGCATAAAAAACATCTTTCACATTATAATTTTTTTTTATAAAAGTTTTCTTTAATTTTTATACATTTTCTAGAAAAAAAATGATTTTTACATGTAAGACCGAAGTGCCAGAATTGGCCTGGATGGGAAGTGGTTCAAAAGAAGTAAAGTTAAAATAAGATTCCTTTTTTCTTTTGCCCACAAGTACCTTTTTAAACAAGTGCGATTTGTTTTCTTCCGGGGGTTTCATTTCACTTTACAATCTAGACTGGATTATTCTCAGGGGCTGTTGTAATGTAAGCGGAGGAGTATGGCGTGGCATCTCTGATCAAAATCTAGGGCTATTTTGAGATACATAAAGAATTAATTATAGAACAGTATTTTGCACTCAGAGCTGGGGCAGGCAGAGTTTTCAGCAGCTTGGCTCAGGTTAATATTCCTGAGGCGCGCTAGAACACAGGCGCATTATTGATGCATCTGTTGAAAACAAACACTGTTCCTTGGGATTTATCATTTCTTTGCTGGTAATTACCTGTCAAAATTTAAATAATGGTCCATTAGATGAATGCTGGTTTTGTTTCTAATTAATTAGATACACAGCTTGTCATCCCAAGGCAAGGTTATCAGACAGTGAGCAGGATATAGTTAGATAGATATGCCATACTGAAAAATAAACTGGATTTTGGTATTCCCTTAGCTGTCACGCTTAAGAGTTGCAGTGCCTTAGGGTCAATGTACGACTAATTTGGACTACTGTTCACTTTCGGATGGTTATGGAGGAGAGGGTGTTGCTGTGCTTTTTTCATATATTGTACAGAGTCATTTCCCAGAATGAGCAAGAGACACATTTGTTTTAAACCATATGTTGTAATCGTAGAAATCAGTCCGTCAAGGTACCTATAGACATCAGATGATTGCCATCTGATTGTAATGATTAGAAAAAACATGGTAAAAAAACTGGGACTTCATGAAGCAAGCCTGCATTTGCCTTACCCAATATAAATACAAATTCTAACAATTGCAATCAATAAATTACATACAAAAGTTCTTATGTAAGGCTCCTTTCACATGGGGCGGATCAGTAATGATCCCCACTGAGCCGAGGGATGACAGGGCGGTCCCCCCACACTGTGCAGGGACCGCCCTGTCTGGGACCGTGTGTCCGTGTTGATCCGATCTGCAGACGGAAGGAAAAATATAGGGTTTTCTTCCGTCTGCAAAATCGGATCATTGCGGGGGCGGACGAGATCGGGTGTCAGTGGATGTTCATCCGCTGACATCCGCGATCTCATAGGGACCAATGTATGTCCCTTTTTCATCCGCAAACGGATGGATGAAAAAGCGGACATAAGGTCCACAGGTGAGAAAGGGGCCTAAGGTTAAAATTAATGGTGGCAGTACCAGGAAAATAAAGTATACTAACAATCTTTTTAGCATGGTTTGTCATAACACAAGTTCTAGTCTGTTTGATAACCACTTCGGCTCTCACACCTGTTTACCCCCTATGGACCAGACTGGCAACATGGGCACTGACTGGCAAAAATTTGTAAATAAACAAGTGATGCCCAACAATGCCATCAGTGCAACCTCTCAGTGCCCATCCATGCCCAGTGCTCACCTATCAGTGCCGCCTATGAGTGCCCATCAGTGCTGCCTCATCAGTGCCAATCAGTGCCACCTCATCGTTGCCCATCAGTGCCGCCATGTCAGTGCCTTTAATTGAAGAAGAAAACGTACTTATTTACAAAAAAATTAACAGAAAAAAATCAAAACTTTTTTTTTTTTTTTTTAATGTTGGTGTTTTTTTAGTTGTTGCGCAAAAAAGAAAAATTTCAGAGGTGATCAAATACCCTCAAAAGAAAGCTCTGTTTGTGGGAACAACATTTTTTAAAAAATTGTTTGGGTACAGAGTAGCATGCCGGCGCAAGTGTGACAGCGATGAAAGCTGAAAATTGGCTTGGGCAGGAAGGTGCGTAAGTGCCTGGTATTGAAGTGGTTAAGGAAAAGTCAATAATAAAAGTATTTAAATTTGTTGATTACAATTCTTTTATTTTATCAAACGGCAGTTTACAACTTCATGAAAGTTGTAAAATTTTTTTAGCTCTGGCATTTACATGAAAAAAGCATTACCTATCAATCATGATAAAACTGCACATTTGTATGGAACCCGTTTATTAGCATTTTACTGCAATGTGGTCATCCACATGATACCCCCAACTTTCATAAAATTGTAAATTGCTTTTTGATAAAATAAAATAATTTTAACCACTTCCCACCCAAGGACTTCATATGACGTCCTGGACTTTCAGTGGGGATATCTCAATGATGCCTGCAGCTACTGGCGGCGATTCTGTGCACCATAAGAACAATAAAGCAGCAATTCCACCGATTGATCGTTCTTATAGGTGACGGGAGGGGATGACCCCCCCTCCTGCCACCATCCGGTGCTTCTCCGGGCTATCCCGTGCCATCGGGGACCCGGAGAAACTATCCGCCGGCGTCGGATGGAAAGCATAGAGATGACTGGGGACCAGATGGTCTCCAGTCATCTCTATGGCCGTCGAAGGCCCGGGCGCGATGTTATGACGTCACGCCCGGGTACCCGAAAGTAAACAAAGCCGCAATCGTGGCTGTCGGCGTGAAATCGGTGAATTTTTTTTCAGGATCTCATGCTTTCCAGCCTGAAGGAGAGATGTGGGGTCTTATTGACCTTGTATCTCTTCATAAAGAGTACCTGTCACAATATATTCCTATTACAAGGGATGTTTACATTCCTTGTAATAGGAATAAAAGTGATCAAAAATAGAAAAAAATTATATTTAAAACGCCCCTGTCCCCGGTAGCTTGCACTCAGAAGTGAACACACCCACAAGTCTCACCCACGTCGCATGCGTTAGAGGGCCAGCAACAATTCTAGCACTAGACCTCCTCTGTAAACTGGTAACCTGTAAAAAAAAAAAACATAAGCGTTGCCTATGGAGATTTTTAAGTACTGAAGTTTGGCGCCATTCCATGAGTGTGCACAATTTTAAAGCCTGACATGTTGGGTAACTATTTACTCGACGTAACATAATCTTTCACATTATACAAAAAAATTGGGCTAACTTTACTGTTTGGTTATTTTTTTAATTCATGAAACCGTTTTTTCCCCCCCAAAAAATAAGGCATTTGAAAAATGATTGCGCAAATACCGTGCGAGATAAAAAGTTGCAATGACCACCATTTTTTTCCATAGGGTGTCTGCTAAAAAAACATATGTAGCGGTGTCAGCTTATGCTTTAGAGAGGATTATGCAGGAGTGTATGTAAAATAGACATTTGGTGCCCTCTGCTGACCAGAAGTGGGACGTCGGGCTCAAAGTTTTACTTTTTCTGGAACAACCCAGGACGGAGGAGAATGCCACTCCCAGGAACGCCCAGGGGAGCAAAGGATCTTGGGAACAGATAAAAGACCTGATGGCAGCCATCTTAACTCTCTCCAGCCTGGGACACACACCTGTGAGGAACTGTTCCTGTGAGTGTGTGACTGAACTCCGGCCTACCTCGTGGAAAGCAGCCAGCGATGTCTGGGCAGCAGTAAAGAGTTTCCTGCAGTTCCCCTGAGACAAGAGCCGTGTGATCGGACGAGCGTTGGAGATCCGACGGGGGTCGCGTGCCGAGAGGATTCCAGTCACCAGGGCCGTGTGTGGTGAGAGGGCTTGCGCCCAACTGTTTCATACTATACCACACTCACACACACACATCTGAGGGACTATCTGAGCTGTGTTGTGGAGAACACTAGACCAGTACCATCGGAGGGTTCCAGAGACATACTCAAATACTTGTCGCAGGGCCCGAGAACGTTAGTCCACTGTTGAGCGGTCTGCTGCTAAAAGATTCGCTCACCGGTTGTTTGCATCGGATACTACAGATACCCCTGTTGGATTACAAATAGGGCCCTTTCTATTTTTTGCTAGCGAAGAAAACGAAGACCTCGGACTAGTGCACTTACACTCCTGCAGCAAGGCCTTGCAGATTGGGACATATAGTTCAGTAAACTGTTTAAAGGGGTCTCTAGTGGGTAAAGTACCACAGTTAGTTTAAAGTAATCTTGCTGACTGCTGCGCAGCATACATAATCTTACCAGTTAAATCCCTGCGGCCGCAGGAAGAGGGTGTTAGGGAGCTATCACCTTGTACTATATGTATTATATTAACTGTATGTGTGATGATTAATTTGTTAACTGGTATTGATCTTTCTTGAGTAAAATTGATATTTGCTTTAATTTTTTGGTGTCTTGAAGAGTTACTTGTCACTCAAAAAATTCTGGTGCTATTGCATCATAACTCAGTCAGGGGGATTGGTATTAGGGACTTTCCTCAGGTGTGCTGGTGTGCGGTGGATCGAGTGTTGCGGAGGAGGGCCAGAAGACCCAACAAATTCAGCCGCTCCTTAGGGGGTAAGCGCTACACGTGGGGGCTCGTCCGGGATTCTTCTGATACCCCTCGCACAGAGATAACCACACCAACAGCCCAACCATGGATCTGACAGCCGCAGCAAAGTGGTGCAAAGAACAAAACGCCCAGGACGGGCTGAGTGTAGTGATGGACATTCCTGATGGCACATGGACAGAGGAACAGATCCGTAAAGCAGTAACTACCTTAGCGCCTGACCAGAAAGTGTTTGTCATAGACACCATAACAAACCAAGAAGGCTCCCACACCTATGCCCTGCTGGAATGGAAGAAAGGAATCCCACATTGCTACCGGGGTGATAGCATTCAGCTAACAAGGGAAGTTAAAGTGCGGCTAATATCTTTAGCCAACCCAGTTAGTAGTTCTGAGGGACCAAGTCAGTCCCCACTGGGAACTGTAGGAGCAACTACCACATCTGAGCCAACTTCTAGTTACCCTCCAGCCTCTTTCTTCAAGGACATAGGAAAGTTAGTAGAGAGCGTTGCCAAACTCACCTCACCCTCTGCAAATTATAGCTACCGGAAGCTGCGAATCTTCTCAGGGACGCAGCCCGTACCCCAGGGAGAGGAAGAATATGAGACCTGGATGGAGCAGGCTATGCAAGCCTTAGAAGAATGGGATGTCCCGGAAATACAAAAAAAACAACGGATCACTGAGAGTCTAAAGGGCATTGCAGCAGAAGCCATTCGGAATCTGAAGTTCAGTCAGGGGTCCTGTACAGCCTATGATTATCTTCGCATGCTGCAGGAGGAGTTTGGGCGTACCGAAAGAGCCACAGACTTACTTTTTCTCTTTGAACATATGTACCAGCAGAGGAATGAAGCACTGTCCGAGTACATAAGGCGCTTGAATAAGATGCTATACCAGATTGTGCTGAAGAAGGGAATAGACGCAAAGGACATGGATCAGGTCAGGATGAAACAGATACTCAGAGGCGCTCTAAGCTCTGATCCTGTCTGGATTCAGTTGAAGACTCTGCCAGGAGGGACCTCTCTGCGATACCCCGATCTTATACGGACAGTGAGGGAAGAGGAGGCAATCCTAGCAGAGAAGAAAAAAAGTCCAGGGTTTTCATCCTCTGCTGAAGTTCGGACGTTTAGTGTGTCAAGTGGAAGTCCGGAGATAGATGAACTGAAGGCCCAAGTCACTCAGTTGACACAGATGCTAACCCTACTGGCTGCAGGGGTTAATTCACCCCTTGGAAAGGTTCCTCCAGAACCTGTGCCTGAAGCTACCACCGGGGTAGTGCCTGTCAGGAGACCGCAAAATGTCTGCTACAATTGCGGAGGAGTTGGGCATTTCCGCCAAGTGTGCCCAAGCCCGCCGAAGACAGAAGCGAGAACCCCAAAGCCGGCTTTAAACTTCAGGGGGCCCCAGTGAAGGAGTCAGCTGGGCGCCCGATCACATCGGTCAACTCCAAAAACCCCTCTGTCGTTTCCACCCCTAAAGAACGGAGGGAGGCGAAACCGAGAGAACGACCCAGGAGAAAAGGCGTGAAGGTAAGGGTCACCAAGCAGGCTGATCTTGCTCCTCCGCGTGGATTTCCTTCTGAGTTGGTGGGACCCTCCCCCATTGTCCCTGTTCAAGTGGAGGGAGTTTATACAAAAGCCCTGCTGGACACCGGAGCTCAGGTGACCCTCCTTTATCGGGACTTTTACGAGAGGCATCTCCGACACTTACCCCTACAGAAGCTGGAAGAGCTAGAGATATGGGGCTTGGGAACGCAGAATTGCCCTTATGATGGTTTCCTGTCCATAAAGCTCGCTTTTGATCCAAGCGTGGCCGGAGAAGCTGAAGCTTTTGATGCCTTAGCCGTAGTGTGCCCCCGTCCACCAGGGGCTGAAAAGAACTCCATTATCGTTGGGACGAATACCCATTTGGTCCGGAGGCTCCTGTCCCCGCTTATGCAACAACAGGCTACACCAGACACCAGGGTGCACCCAATGCTGACCCAAGTGTACCGGAACCTGCTTCAGGAGCAGAGAGCGCCTGAAGACAGAGTGGGAAGAGTCTGGCGCCTGGATAGATGGGAGAAAGTGGTACAGCCTGGCGAAGTAGTCTGTCTGAGGGCTTCGGTCAAGTTATCTTGGAAGCAGCCAGGACCCTTCATTGTCCTTGAGACAGACCCAAGACAAGGGGATAACAGACTGGAGATAGTGCCCGAATTGTTGCCGACCAAATTGTTAAAAAGGAACCGAGGGAAGGTCTCCATCCGCGTTAAGAACACCACAGCATCTCCTATAAAAGTACCAGCTAAAGCCTTGCTAGGGGAAGTGATATCAGCAACCCCAGTGCCTCCCCAAGGCATACCAGAAGCGGAAGAGGAGACCCTTTTTGAAGAGTGTTTCCCAACAGACACCCCCCTCCCCCCCTGTTGGCTGGAGAGAGCGAAGACTCAGCTATTAAGATGGAGGATGGCGTTCTCGAAGAACGAATTCGATGTGGGGCTGGCCAAAAGTGCTGAGCATAGGATCCGGCTGGAAGAGGACAAGCCCTTTCGGGAGAGGGTCAGGCGTATCCCATTGGGAGACCTGGAAGATTTACGAGAACAGCTGGCTGAGCTGAAGAGGACGGGCATCATTCGGGAGTCCCGAAGCCCCTACGCTTCCCCCATAGTGGTGGTCAGGAAAAAGAATGGGTCATTGCGGCTCTGTATTGACTACCGAACACTGAATCGGAGGACCATTCCCGATCAGTACACCACCCCCAGGATAGAGGACGCCTTGCAAAGCCTGTCTGGGGCGAAGTGGTTTAGTGTACTGGATTTGAAGAGCGGATATTATCAGATCCCCATGCACCCTGAAGACAGAGAGAAAACGGCTTTCATCACCCCAGTGGGGTTCTTTGAGTTTAACAGGATGCCACAAGGTCTGTCAGGGGCCCCAGCTACTTTTCAGCGGTTGATGGAAAAGACCGTGGGCGACATGAATCTGATCGAGGTGTTAGTGTACCTAGATGACGTGATAGTGTTCGGCCGGACACTTGAAGAGCACGAAGAAAGACTGGAGAAAGTTCTGAGTAGACTGCATGAGGAAGGCTTAAAACTGTCTATGGAAAAGTGCAGGTTTTATCAGTCATCAGTAAGCTATTTGGGGCATATAGTGTCCGAAGAAGGGGTGGCCACGGATCCACAGAAGCTGGAGGCTGTCACCTCCTGGCCCCGACCAACCAATGTGACTGAGCTCAGGTCTTTCCTAGGATTTTGTTCCTATTATAGAAGATTTGTGGAAGGGTTTGCCAGAATAGCCCGTCCACTCACTGAACTGTTAAAAAATGAGGAGGAGGCTGAGACAGACTCTGAAGGGCTTGGAAAACCCAAAGAGGGGCCCAGAAAAAAAAAGGAGCCAATTGTAGATGAATGGACCCCACGGTGTGAAGAAGCCTTTGTGCAGCTGAAGGGAAGTCTCACATCTGCCCCAGTCTTGGCCTATGCAGACCCCACAAGGCCCTATGAGTTACATGTAGACGCCAGTCGAGATGGATTAGGTGGGGTACTCTATCAGGAGCATGACGGGCATCTGCGTCCCATTGCCTACGTAAGCCGAAGTTTGACGCTTTCAGAGAGGAATTATCCTACACATAAATTGGAGTTCTTGGCTCTCAAATGGGCAGTGGTGGATAAACTGAAGGATTATTTGTATGGAGCCGACTTTGTAATCAGAACGGACAACAACCCGCTTACCTATATCCTCACCACAGCCAAACTGGATGCCACTGGACACAGGTGGTTAGCCGCCTTGTCAGGGTTCCGCTTCAGTCTCAAGTACCGCCCCGGGACCAACAACCAGGATGCGGATGCCCTGTCCAGGAGACCTTACAGTACAGAGGCCCCAGAATCAGAATGGACCCATTTAACACCAGACGGGGTTCAAGCCCTATGCCAAGGGGTGGAATGTAGAGCCAGGGGAGTGATTGGCGCAGAGGCCATAGGAGTCATGGCTGCCGGTGTCCCCAAGCTGTACTGCCATCCTGCACAACTGAGGAGTGAAGGCCTGCCTACTTTCACAAAAAAGGATTTAAGGGTGGATCAGGCCGAAGACCCCTTAATCGGATTGACACTGAGGGCCTTGAGAGACAACCAAAGGGGACTTTTGCTAACTGATTCGCCGAAGGAGGCTCGGTTGATCCACAAAGAGTGGGAGAGGTTGAGAGTGCTAGACGGGGTGGTCTACCGAAGGGGCCCCTCGGATGGCGCAGAAGAGAAACAGCAATTGTTCCTCCCCGAGAAACATAGAGAAAGTGTGTTGAAGGCTTTACACGATGATCATGGTCATTTGGGCACAGAGAGAACTTTCAAACTGGTCCGTGACAGATTTTATTGGCCCTGTATGAGATCCGAGGTCGAAGGCTATTGCCATTCCTGCTTGAGGTGTATCCAGAGGAAAACTCTACCTTCTAAAACGGCTCCAATGAGCCATCTGCAGAGTCAAGGCCCTATGGATTTAGTGTGCATAGACTTTTTGTGTTTAGAGCCCGACACCAGTGGACAAGGAAATATCCTGGTGGTGACAGACCACTTTACTCGCTATGCTCAAGCCTTTCCAACCAAGGATCAACGTGCTCCCACAGTGGCCAAGGTACTAGTGGAGAAGTTCTTTGTCCATTATGGGCTACCCCAAAGAATTCATTCCGACCAAGGCAGAGATTTTGAGAGTCGACTCATCCGGCAGCTCTTGGATCTGTTAGGGATTCAGAAATCAAGAACTTCCCCTTACCACCCCCAGGGTGACGCACAACCAGAGAGGTTCAATCGGACTTTATTAAATATGTTGGGAACACTGTCCACCAAAGAAAAACAGCACTGGAGTCGGCATATCTCTACCATTGTGCATGCCTACAACAGTACAGAAAGTGATGTGACCGGATACTCACCATACCGGCTCATGTTCGGAAGAGAAGCCCGGCTGCCTGTGGATTTGGCCTTTGGTCTCTCTCTTGACCAAACGTCTGTTGCCTCTCATGAAGGTTACGTAGACCGACTGAGGAAGAATTTGGTTTCTGCCTTTGAAAAGGCCCGTTCAACATCCGGGGGTAGAGAACAGAGGAATAAGCGAAATTATGATCTGAGAGTTCGTGTGCAGGACCTACAGCCTGGCGATCGAGTTCTATTGAAAAATGTAGGTGCCTCAGCCAAGCACAAACTGGCCGATAGATGGAGTTCCCAAATTTATGTCATTTGTCAGCAATTGCCTGGCCTGCCAGTGTACCAAATCAGACCAGAGGGAAAAACTGGGCCATTGAAGAATTGGCATCGGAACCATCTCCTACCCTTAAATGAGGCTGTTCGGATACCAGAGAGAGATGAGTCTCCTTCACCCACTCCTTCCACCTCTCGGAAAACACCTGTCACTCGGTCACAGCAACCACCACCCACATTAGAAAGTGAGGATGATAGTGATGAGGGGGATGGGTGTCCGAGCTGGATGTGGCCATCTGATTCTATGGATGTTCATTCAGTCAATCCAATTTCTGAGCAGGACTCAAGTACCTTGAGACCGGATGCTCCGGAATTTGTGCCCCAAACTGATGAGAATGTCTCCTTATCTTCTCAAATGGAGGATTCTTTGCCGGAAGCCTCCGAACCTGAGGATGTTTCTGTTGCTCAGGAAGAGGAGGTCACTGAACTGCCTCAGCTAACACAACAGGAAGAAGAGAGCTCAGCAGACGAAGGTCCATCCAGGCTTCTAGAAACAAGGCCAAAACGCCTGGTGCGACCTCCTCAGAGACTCACGTACAATTCAGTAGGAAACAGCACAGAAGAAGCTATTGTGACTGTACACAGATCTCCTGAAGTGCCCACTGTACTCACAGAAGTGTCAAAGGCCACGTGCCCAAAACGGGACATCAGCACACCTTGGTGGAGTGTCCCTCTGCCTGTCCCACTTGCTAGACGTTGTCACAGACTGCACATATCTATGTGCAATATAGATAGTAGAGCGGTCTAGCCAAATTTTATGTTGCATCTAAAATTGATACAGATTACCCTTTGGGGGGACCCAAAGGATTTAAGTGGGGGGAGAGTGTAGCGGTGTCAGCTTATGCTTTAGAGAGGATTATGCAGGAGTGTATGTAAAATAGACATTTGGTGCCCTCTGCTGACCAGAAGTGGGACGTCGGGCTCAAAGTTTTACTTTTTCTGGAACAACCCAGGACGGAGGAGAATGCCACTCCCAGGAACGCCCAGGGGAGCAAAGGATCTTGGGAACAGATAAAAGACCTGATGGCAGCCATCTTAACTCTCTCCAGCCTGGGACACACACCTGTGAGGAACTGTTCCTGTGAGTGTGTGACTGAACTCCGGCCTACCTCGTGGAAAGCAGCCAGCGATGTCTGGGCAGCAGTAAAGAGTTTCCTGCAGTTCCCCTGAGACAAGAGCCGTGTGATCGGACGAGCGTTGGAGATCCGACGGGGGTCGCGTGCCGAGAGGATTCCAGTCACCAGGGCCGTGTGTGGTGAGAGGGCTTGCGCCCAACTGTTTCATACTATACCACACTCACACACACACATCTGAGGGACTATCTGAGCTGTGTTGTGGAGAACACTAGACCAGTACCATCGGAGGGTTCCAGAGACATACTCAAATACTTGTCGCAGGGCCCGAGAACGTTAGTCCACTGTTGAGCGGTCTGCTGCTAAAAGATTCGCTCACCGGTTGTTTGCATCGGATACTACAGATACCCCTGTTGGATTACAAATAGGGCCCTTTCTATTTTTTGCTAGCGAAGAAAACGAAGACCTCGGACTAGTGCACTTACACTCCTGCAGCAAGGCCTTGCAGATTGGGACATATAGTTCAGTAAACTGTTTAAAGGGGTCTCTAGTGGGTAAAGTACCACAGTTAGTTTAAAGTAATCTTGCTGACTGCTGCGCAGCATACATAATCTTACCAGTTAAATCCCTGCGGCCGCAGGAAGAGGGTGTTAGGGAGCTATCACCTTGTACTATATGTATTATATTAACTGTATGTGTGATGATTAATTTGTTAACTGGTATTGATCTTTCTTGAGTAAAATTGATATTTGCTTTAATTTTTTGGTGTCTTGAAGAGTTACTTGTCACTCAAAAAATTCTGGTGCTATTGCATCATAACTCAGTCAGGGGGATTGGTATTAGGGACTTTCCTCAGGTGTGCTGGTGTGCGGTGGATCGAGTGTTGCGGAGGAGGGCCAGAAGACCCAACAAATTCAGCCGCTCCTTAGGGGGTAAGCGCTACACATATATAGTGTTTGGGGGTTCTGAGTAATTTTCTAGCAAACAAATTATGATTTTTGCATGTAGGAGAGAAGTGCCACAATAGGCCCGGTATGGAAGTGATTAATCAACAAATTTGAATACTTGGCTGCAAAAAAAAACATTTTCCATTTTGTATGAGTGCGTTCCATAAACTCTATAGGCAGCTGTTGATTTGAAAGTGAAAATTATTAATTCTTACCACTATAAAAATATCAAGCCGGCTTCAAAAAACACTCAGTATGAGTTTCCAGCTAGCAATTTCCAATGGTCAAAAACATTTTTTAATAGAGGAATTCTTTATGGAACAACGAAGGTCAGAAATAACCTCCAAGGTTCAGAAGAGCCAGATAACTGTCTAAAACATCTCAAAAGATCAGTGAAAACAATGTGTTGAAAAATGTATTAGAAAAAGAACTGTCCATATGTCCATAGAACAATGTTGCTTACACAGTAACGATCCATGCAGCAAAGTTGTCAGATTCGGAGACGGATGTGGCCCCCTAGAGTACGTGGATTAAGTTCTCATCAGCCTTGAAGTTTTAAGACGAAAAGTGCTTTTGATTTGATATAAATAAAAATTGAGCTGTTCAGCCACATAGAAGAAATAAAGACAACAAAACTGTCCAAGAAAAGAACAGGATAGATGGAATGCATAATAAGGGCAGCATGCGGGTTTGTTTTAAAGCTTTAGAGTCTCTAGATGGGTGAAAGACATCTAGGGTTCTAAATTCGCTGAGGGTTTTGCAAATGCAGTCTGAAAATTGTTGAAAGGGCTTGTCCAAGTAAACGGCTAAATTCTGCAAAAAGTTTTAATGTACTGCATAAACAAAACAGATCTAAACCTTGACCAGATTGTATTTAGTTTGCTGAAATACACTGTATTATATACCATTGCCGTTTTTTTGTTTTTGCATGAAATATTTGCCAACTATTACCTCCAGTGTTACTTGCATATTATGGCTTTTTATTGGCTCCCTGATATTGGTAATGTGTACCATGACTGCACAACGTTTGTTGGCTTAGCCACTTGAAGTGTCAACCAGGGGAGCATGTGACAAGGCAGGAGAACAATTAGGAGTTGTCTTAAAGTGGTTGGTACACCGTGTACAACCACTGTTACCTACAGGTAAGCCTAGATTAAAGGAGTTGTAAAGGAAAAAAAAAATTGCCTAAAATTAATGTCTGCAAGGTAGACAGACAAAATAGTGTAATGATTCTGTTAAAAACGAGTAAATACCTATTAAATTCCTTCATCTATAACACCTCTGGCATTCTAGTTTCTGTTCTCTCATTCACCTGGTTTGTGGCGCTCGTTCATGTAAGAACTACATTTCCTTAAAGTCTCCTAGAGGGCGTCCTGCCACACAGATGTAGTTCTCAGGAGGGGGCGAGCATGTCACTGACCACCGCAGTAAAGCCTCCCTTCGCGGTGGTGAGTTACAATCAGACAAGCAGGAAGTGAACAGAACAGAAAAGAAATAGAGCAATTTCTAAGCAAAAACGAACAATGAGGAAGTGAAAAGAGGAATGTCTGCAGGTAAAGGATGCTTATTATGACATTTTTCCTTTACAACCCCTTTAAGGCTCATCTGTAGGTGCTGGAAATATCTCCTAAACCTACACGGTTTAGGAGATATTTACAATAGAGACAAGTGCCGATGTCTACGGCGCAGGCGCACTTTAGAAACGATGATCGTCGTGCCGTTTCTAAAGGAAGGTCATGCCGTCACGTCACGTGACTCCGGCCAGTCACAGAACTGGAGTCCACGGCCCCGAAAGGAAGATGGGTAAAAAATGGAAGCTTCCTGCAACAGGGGACAGCGGTGACATCGCAGACTTCGGTTTCAGGTAAGTGACACATAATGGTCTACTATGCGATGCACAGTAGCCCATTATGCTTTACCTTAGCAGGGAAATAAAGAGGAAGTAAAACCCATCAGGGTTTACTTCCTGTTTAACAGGAAATGCATAAACATTCTCTGCATAACGGTGAAGAACCTTTTTAGATGCAGCTCTGCCGCCAGCCCCTCTAAATGCCTACCTTAGTCAAGTTCCCGATTCAGTGCTTTGTCCGAGAGCAACTGCGCTACTCTGTCCCTCCTTACTGGACTTATTGAGAGCAACAGGAGCACAGTGCAGGTCTGGATAGAGCCTGCATGAGTGCCCCCAAAGCAAGAGGCTTTCTGTGGTGGCACTCGGCAGGCAGTAGACCCCAGAAACTGAAGATCTGGGCCGCTCTGTGCAAAGCTATTGCACAGAGCAGGTAATTATAACATGTTTGTTTTTTTTTAAATAAAAAAATCCTTTGCAATAACATTTATCTGTCAAAGCCTATAAGAAATGTTAGTTATTGAGTTTACATGTGCTCTTTTTTAAATTGTTGCACACACTGATTTCCCCCACTACAGCTGGCTTATTCGAGTTTTAAATGACTGGCGCCAATCCCAGCGTCGAAGCCGCTATACCCGGAAAGGAAGATGGATGCTTCATGGAACAGGGGGCAGCAGGGACATTGCGGGCTTCGGTTTCAGGTAAGACACATAATGGGATACTGTGTGACGCTTTACCTTACTTCCTCTTTAAGCCCCATACACACTATTAGATTTTCTGCAGATTTTTGTCTTCAGATTTTACCAAAACCATGAAGTGTAAGGGCCTGCCTGATTGCATACAAATCGAAACGCTTAAGGTTTGACCTCATGGCTAACAGCTGATCATGTGGTAAGGGGTCAGGATCGACCCCCTTACTCTGATCTGTTATCAGCCAAATCTCAGAGACTCGCTGATCACAGGGCGCATAGACTGTTCGAGCATGAGAGGATGTCTATTGACGCCTTCCCGGTAATTAAGTAGGTCCATGTTGTAGCCCTCATTCACTTTGCATATAAAATAATATGCAAAGTGGTTGGACAGAAGCTTCAGAATGGCAAAAAATGTTTTATTACAAATGATGTGAGTAGACTGCAGTTCTTCTTTAAGCGACCTTTCTAAGTAAAGATGCTTTCAAGAATGCACACATCACCTAGATGAAATGTATAGTTTGCTTACCAGTGAGGTGTCTGAGGCCAAAGATCAATACTGCATTTTTCCACAAATATTATTTAAAATGAATCCAGGGAATAATAAATATATAGGAGTGTTAAATGTTTTCATGTTGCCAGTCTTGAATAGTGAATGCCGGTTGGAATGCAATAGAATACAGGGCTTGTGATGGGTTAATACTCAATATGTTTTAAGGTGAATAAAATCCCGAGGAGGTTCAAGCAATATCAGAATACAGAAGTTGTTTTTTTTTAAGCTGTTAATACTTTTAAAGGATTGAAATGCAAAATACCATAATGCCATTTCTCCTGCTTAACCAAATTGCTAGTTTGAAAAAAAAAATATATATATTATTAATTATTTATTGAAAGGGAGAAAAATAAATAAAAGATAAAAACCTGATTCAAACCTGAAGAGGTCATGCCAGTTTCTGTTCAATCTAACTCTGTAATATATATGTAGGTTGACAAGGACTTCCATCCAAGAATTGGGTCTAAGATGTTATGATTCTATAATAAGTATGTGTCTGTAATTTTTAATGCAGACCTGTCATTTCAAATGTGCTGTTCCCTGATTTAGCTCTACCTGACATATCAGCCTAAATATAATCCATAACTTTGCATGCATTTCCTTTAAAAATGTAGAGTTACTTTTCTAAAAGTATATGTGCGAGTAAAGGCCCATACGCGTCATATATGAAAATCGGAAGTAAAATTTAGTCCAATGAGTGATCTGCCGATTTTTGGATAGATAGTACGGTGCTTTTGACAGACGATTCTGTTTTTTTTAATAATTATTATACAAGATTTATATAGTGCCAACAGTTTACGTAGCGAATTACAATTTAAAAGGGAATCGATGCAGGTACAGTGACAGTGGTAGGGGGCGCTAGTGAGCCGTGGGAGGTAGCACATAATATGTAATGTATTATTTCTAATATTTTTTCTCTTTTTTTTTTTTTTTAACACATTTTAATTTCTTTTTTTACATTTTTATTTATTATTTTTTATATTTGTGTTTTTTCATTTTCACACACACACACATATATTTATTCCAATTCCAATCATTTTTATTATTTTTTATTTATTATATATATTTTTTATATTAATCTTTTTTTTCTATACATATATTCCATTTATCTACAGTATATGATGCACACTTTTATTGTTGCATGTGGTTATTTATCTGGCAAAGTTTTAGCAATGGTTTTATCACTACTTCGGTTTTCAGTAAAGCCAGGTTGTGCTCACTCTCTATCTATGCTCAATGCAAAGAGGACAGTTCCTGGTCTGATTGATGGGGTAGGTTGAGAGTAAAAATTACGCCAATCACATTCCATGACCAGGCTATCTACTGTAATCTGCCTAGTGACCAGAATCACTTCCTGATGACGTCGTAAGACGAAACGTACGTTGAGATGCATTCCAGTCACGTCACTTCCGGGTCCCAAACTCTTGGTTTACTGTACTACAGCGGTGGAAGGCATGCCAGACTAAAAAAGCCGAGCAGCGGTGCATCCCTGCCAATAGTACTACATGCCAGTGTCCTCAGTGCCGGGAAAATATTTTTAAAAGTAAGCAGCCATTTGGCATTTTGCTATGTAGGTTATTTTAAAATAAACAGTTTTATGCTATGGAACCCTCTCTTATTTTTAATGGGATAACCTGGTGGAGAGGAGGTTGTTATTTGGAAAGATACCATGATTCATCTCCAGTCACTACCCAAGCAATCAGCTTATGGTGACGGTGCTGAGTGTTGGAAAATATCACAGAAGAACATATGGACTTTTAAATTAATTGAATTGATTTAATCATGTTTTCAATGTGTGTTTATGAAATGCAAAATTTTAATTATTTAGCACAGAGGAATTTATCACGCTATATAGGTGTCAATGTTGAATATTAATTGATAGTTGAACAAATTAACTCACTAGCGCCCCCTACCACTGTCACTGACCATTTAAGCTAGCCTTGCCTACACTTTGAGGGCAGCAGCTTATATATACAAAAGGATGTTTTCACTTATTCATAGTGCAATGTTCACTGTACACAATACAGATACAGTAAAACCTTGGTTTGTGAGTATAATTCCTTCCAGAAACATGCTTGTAATCCAAAGCACTTATATATCAAAGCATTTTTTACAGGGTATAAAAGAGATGAGAGGCACCTCTAAGTGTAGCAAATAAGTTGTTAAATGTTGTACTTCCATTAAATGTAACCATATTGCTACATTTAGAGGCTCCTCTCTTTTTTTTTTATACTCTGTTGTGACATGACACTACTCTTTTATATCAAGACATCGCTTGTATATCAAGGCAAAATTTAATAAAACATTTTGCTTGTCTTGCAAAACACTCTCAAATCAAGGTTTTACTGTACAGTACAATAAAATACAAGAGGGTTAAGAGGGCCCTGTTCTGAAGAGTAAAAAGGGTGGGGCAAGTGGTACAAAAGTTTGTAACTGTGGGGATGAGCTGATGGAAGGGATAAAAGATTAGATTGAAGCTTGATAGGTTTCCCTGAAGAGGTGAGTTTTCAGGGATCGCCTGAAGGCAGCCAGAGTAGGAGACCGGGCCGGCATTAGGTGTTCAGGCACCCTGTTCGAGCTAAATCTGTGGCGCCCCTCTTATGTTAAGTCCCTTATATCCTCCTCCCCCTCCCCTTCTGTGTGTAGGCTGGCTATAAAAAGTAAATACTTTTTATTTTTATCTGAAAAAGTAGATGCATGCAGGGCCAGGGGCTCAGTGTGACTTACCTTTCGGTGGACGGTGCAGCTTTGCATTTAAAAATGGCGCCGCCCGCCGCATGTGCCGTCAGCCCGAGAATAGCAAAGCGTTTTTGGGCTTTCCTGACTCCGAGCAGCGGAGTGTGCTTGTCGGGCCGGCAGCAGCCATTTTTTTTCAGGTGCCGCGGCCGATGCGTTGCTCTTTACCCAGTCCCAGGGCAGGGGGACCTGGCGGCGCCTGCTGCTGTGACTCGTAGGAGTGGGACTCCTGTGATGATCATGTGAGTAACTGACTGCGACTCACATTTAGTGAGCTGTGATGGCCGCACGGTGCCCCTGTTGCCCATGGCGCCCTGTGTGGCTGCACAGTTCGCACACCCCAAAGGCCGGCCCTGGTAGGAGATAGCCAGACAAATTGAGGTAGAGAGTTCCAGAGGATGGGAGAGGCTCTGCAGAAGTCCCAGAGATGAGCATGGGAGGAGGAGACGAAGGGAGCTTAAGAGCAGGAGGTCTTGAGAGGAGTGGAGTGGACAGTTTGGGTGATGTTTGGAGACAGGATTGGTGATGAAGCTCAGCGCCCAGTGAATAGCTTTGTAGGTTGTATTTAGTATTTTGAATTAAGTTCACTGGGCGAATCCAGTGTAGGGATTGGCGGAGAGGGGTGGCAGACGCTGAGCGTCCTGTAAGGTAGGTGAGTTTGGTAGCAGCCTTCATGATATACTGAAGAGGGGATGGCCTATGGAGAGGTAGGCCTATGAGGAGAGAAATGCACTAGTCAAGGCGAGAGATAACAAGGGAGTCAATGAGTAGCTTGGTGGTTTCAAGTTGGGATTTTTATTTTTTTGGCTCGTATTGCGAAACGCTTGTAAACCGCGTTACTCACAATCTGAGGTTCCACTGTATAAGTGATTCTTAGCATTGTTCTTCATGCTGATACACGGGTACAAGCTGGTTGGTATGATAAGGGTCACTGCTTAGTATATGGACACCAAGTACAAGAAAATGAGAGACATGAATACTATATGTTCTTCTCTGAAATGTAGACGATGTTTGACAACTGTCCGGGACTATAGATGGGACAAAAAACATTTGTTCAGCGGAATAATCTTTACATTTATCTCTTGGTGGCACGTCTCCCAGAGGTGTTTCATCATCATTAAGCCTTTCATGCTGCGATAATAATTTCCATACATTGCAGCTTTTCAAGGATTCTACATTTTGAAATTAGAAGAAGAATGCATAATAAAAAATCTTGGCACACATGGAGCAGAATACAAAATGAAGATGGCTATGGTGGGAGCTCTGTTATAACAAAATGTTGGTGGTTGCCAGGTTATTAATAACATATTTCTATTAGTAAATGGAAGCTTTATCTACAAATTTAATCTTAAAGGTATTGGGGCTTTCAGTCACTTGATGTTTCTGTTGTCATTTTTTTTTTTTATTGGAGCTATACAGCTGGAAGTTTTTATCAGTTATTTTGCTATGTACATTATTTACCCGGCATTGCTTGGCTTAAAAAAAAAAAAAAAAATATGTTCCAAAAACATTAATGGGGTCTTTTTCATCAGATCTCACATGTGCGAAGATACAGTTTAAAGTAGAACTCTGAAGCCTCGTACACACGCTCGTTTTTCATGGCAACTTTTTGCAGAGAAAACCGTTAGTTTGTGAATCTTGACGAGAAAAAAAGAGAACCTGTTCTCTATTTTCTCGTCGGGCAGGTTTACGATGAGATAAACTTTTGTGTGTATGCTTTTCCGAGTCTTAAAAACCTGCGCATGGTCAGAATCAAATATGAAACGGGAGCGCACCTTCGGTAAAACTAATGTTCGTAATGGAGATGGCACATTCGTCACGCTGTAACAGACTGAAGAGCGTAAATCGTCGTTTTTTTTTAAAGTGTATTTTTGTGGGTGAACTCGAGAGAGAGGAGCCGGACTGCAGGAGTTGGGTGTAGGCAGACCCTCCCCCCGGAGGCAATCGACATCCTTCTCCATGCCCCCGGTGGCAATGGCGGGTGTGAGGGGGGGCCTCCCACTCACCCCACCCTACCTGCTCCACTTGGGAGCCCAACTGGGGCCCAACGGGGCAGAGGGACACCCCCTATGAGGGAGTGAGGGGTTCTAGCCCACCCAGCCAGCCCCATAGGTCCTTCGCCTCTCTTTATTTAGGAAACCGCATGGCCAAAGTGTGTGCGTATTAAACCAATTTTGTGTGCGTGCAAGTGTGGTGGTTTTTGTGGGGGGGGGGCGTACTAAGCACAGGCGTACCTTGCATAGCACACCCACCGGGAGCCGGGCTGAAACCACCAAACTCAATTCACATGTAGCCGAGACCGGGATCCGAACCCTTGGCTGCAGAGGTGAACAGCTTGTCAGCGCAGTGCCAATCACGTTGAGCCACCACAGCTCCCTAGATTAAATTTATTTTAGTAAATAAATATAAACTGCTAAATACCTTTTCTCATCAGCAATATATACCGGTCTTATGACTTCTATCAGTGTCTGGTTAAAGCTTGAAGGAGGAGTTTTCATTCTACTCTGACTTTTTCCTTTGTGGTTGTAGGACCCCTAACCCTCTTTTTGGACAGTGCCAATTGGCCCTGTGCTGATCACATGCACCCTCCCATGAAAAAAAAAAATCCTCTCTAGCAATACATACCAAACTGAGCATGTGCGAAGTGACTCCAAAGCCTCTGTCTTATCAGGAGATAGAGGATTCTGGAAGAAGGGCAGGATAAAAGAGCCTTTTTGCACAATGCAGAGGATTAACCCCTTAAGCTTCACAGGGAGTATAACAAGCATACTTTACTGCATATACAGACTGATTTTACTGTTGTGGGTTTAGTAACACTTTAAAGCCAGGGACTTGTCATTATAACCATGTGGTTAGAATTTTCAGACAAAGATCAGCAATTGCAGCTTCCATATTTATCTTCTCATCCTGTGGATGTGATAATTGTACTCCAGAACACAACTGTATATGTAAACAAACAGCCCACAAGCTGTGATTGGGAGCCGCGGTCATGCAGACAACCTCAGCAGATTTGTTTATATTTGCTGAGGCTGTTTGGGAACACTTTTCCTGTACGCAGCTTCAGCACTTTCAATTACAGCCGATGTAGCTGCTGGAGAATAGCAGCAGAGGGCAGCGGGAAAGAGAAGAATCCGACACGCTCATAAGTGACAGATTCATCTCATATTTCCCCCGACTTTAATTCTGCAATAAAATAATTGCCAAGAGGAGGACACAGGACTTACAAAAAAAGCACTGTAATTTTTTTTTTTAAATTATGGGGTATATTTATAAAAATATTAAAGCAGTGAATGTGACATTCACTAAATAATTACAAGAGGTTATTCATTCCCTGTAATTGAAAACAAAGGCCCCAAGAGGGTCCACATTCCATTCACTGTTTTTATAATAATACTCTAAGGCCCCTTTAACACGGGGTACATATGTTTTGATGGACTCTGCATGCTCAGCGGGGATAGCTCCGCTGACCCCCCGGATAACAGGTCCATCTCCACTCACTGTGCAGAGTCCAGACCTCCTCTATGGGGCTTTGATGAGACTTTGGTGGGGCTTTGATGAGACTTTGGTGGGGCTTTGATGAGACTTTGGTGGGGCTTTGATGAGACTTTGGTGGGGCTTTGATGAGACTTTGGTGGGGCTTTGATGAGACTTTGGTGGGGCTTTGATGAGACTTTGGTGGGGCTTTGATGAGACTTTGGTGGGGCTTTGATGAGACTTTGGTGGGGCTTTGATGAGGCTTTTGTGGGGCTTTGATGAGGTTTTTGTGGGGCTTTGATGAGGCTTTTGTGGGGCTTTGATGAGGCTTTTGTGGGGCTTTGATGAGGCTTTTGTGGGGCTTTGATGAGGCTTTTGTGGGGCTTTGATGAGGCTTTTGTGGGGCTTTGATGAGGCTTTTGTGGGGCTTTTGTGGGGCTTTGATGAGGCTTTTGTGGGGCTTTGATGAGGATTTTGTGGGGCTTTGAGGCTTTTGTGGGGCTTTGATGAGGCTTTTGTGGGGCTTTTGTGGGGCTTTGATGAGGCTTTTGTGGGGCTTTGATGAGGCTTTTGTGGGGCTTTAGTGAGGCTTCATGGGGTTTCGATAAGGCTTTGGTGGGGCTTATGTTGAGGCTTTGAAGCACCATTAAAGCTACATGGGGTATCATTTTTGAAACTAAGCCAAAGCAAAGAAAAAGCAAGGTGTAAACAGGACTGTAAACTAACAATTTTATTTAGTGACAGGAGCTTTGACTGGTGTTCAGAGAGCTTTAACAAATCGTGTCCAAAGCCATGTTTTGAAGCTAGAGTAAACTAGCAGTTAATGTGTGTTGAAGCCGAAGAAAGTGTAAATGAGCCCTAATGCTTTTGATAATAGCATCAATTTTTTCTGATGCTAAATACACATTTTATATCAAAATTTCTATTAAAATATTACACCTGCAGTATTGTATCTAAAGTTTAATGATCTGGAACTTTGGCCCTCCTGTAGAGGGTCTTACTAATATACACAATTATGAGCAAACGCACACTGAAAATGTAAGGATTTACTTTTAGGATACCTTTTTACTACAGGCTTCTGAACCACCTGGGAGCAGGAAATTATGTCTTCCTGTTTCTCAACTGAGAAAATAACAGGGATATACAGAATAATCCACTGTTTACTGTGAACAAGAAGAAAATGAGATGACACAAAACTCTGGGTAAACAGTTGATGGGATATACAGGTAGAGTGGAGGAGTCTGAAATTTTTAAAGTAAAGTTAAATTCTAGATGCAGTTATAGATGTCCAGCGCATCCCCTCCCCATATATTAGATGTCAAGAGCCACCCCACCATCAGAAGTTGAGTCCCCCCTCTCTCCCTTATATCACAGTGCACCCTTTCCTTTATACTGCTGCTGGGAAGAAGTTGGAGGCATTGCTTGAAAGCAGAAAGTAAAGGTCTGGAGGAGGACTGGAGAGGTGCAAGGGCAATGGTTGTGAAACAAATCATCCGAGTTTCCATCATTTCTTATGGGAACATTTGCTTTGATATACAAGTGCTTTGGATTACAAGCATGTTTCCGGAACAAATTATGCTCGCAATCCAAGGTTTTACTAATATATATATATATATATAAGGGCTGTGGAAATTAACTATTAATTCATCGATTAATCTTACATTTTTTTGATCGATCAAAATTCTTTTGATTGGTACTCGCCTCTCCACCGGCTTCTGGGCCTTCAGGGAGTTCCGTCGGAGATCTGGTGACGTCACAGACACCGGCGGGGCTTGCCGTGTCCATCTGAAGGGCTCCTTTGCTGTGCCTTCATATCTGCATGCCAGCGGGACCTTACTATCTGCCACACGCAAGGGTTGTTACACTTCCCTCTGTCACTTCCTTCTATCAACCTGGCATTCTACAGCCATCCACTGGGAGTTGTGATAGTTCCCTTCACGGCCATCTATATGCCGATGGACTGATGTTAACGCCTCCTCATCAGGATTCAGCAGTGGTATCGTTGTACACATTTTTATACCAGTATCATACTTGGCTACATATTTTTATGACTGCTTTTGCTACCGTTTGGTATTACTCACACCATTTTTACAGTTTATGTAGCTACATCGATTTTATCTCCAGTGCAATATTTATTTTGTTACCTACGGACTATATAAAAGTTTTAATGCTATTCCCATCGAGCGCTGCATTTGTGTGTTTTTTTTGTATCCTGCTATCCATTTTTCCAGTGGTTGGTAGCAGCACTGGAAATCAGCCTGCAAGGAGATCAGCTAAAAGTAGTTGCATCTGTATGTGCGTTATAATTAATCAAAATTAGTCGATTAATAGTTTTAAAAAAAAAAATTGATTAATCGAACACAACAATTTAGATCAGTTACAGCCCTAATATATATAATATATATTTTCCCCACATATTGTCACCAGAGCTGTGCAGTGCCACCATAATGACATTGTACTATATATATATATATATATATATATATACTGTGTGTATATATATGTATATATATATATATATATATATATATATATATATATATATATATATATATATATATATATATAAAATTCTTCCTTCTTTTCTTTTTTTTTTTTACACTTTGTTTATTACAGTGATAATCACTAAAAAAAGCAAACTGTGAAATGATTTAAAAGTTTTATTCTTGAAACCTTGTTTACTACTGCAATGCTGTGATTGATCACAGCTATCAAATGGTACAGGGCTTCTGTGATTGGTCCTGCACCATGTGGTCGCTGTGACCAATCAGAGATCACACAGTAGTAAACAAGGCATCACGAATGGCAGCCTTGCTTACTACTATAATTATGACCGCTGTGATTGGTCACAGCGGCCCAGTACTGTGATCTAGAGAGTGCAATATATCCACCAACGTTGGCACTGCTGCCGTCTGGATATTTATATGCGTAACGAGATACGTCAAAGTTTTCTTACAACGTTATAACAAAGGTACAGTTAGAAAGATAAACTCCAACTACCTTTACTTCCTGGAACTCTCCCTAGAAGCTCTGGGTCTGCCTCCTAGAACATATGACACATTAGGATGTGCACATCATCGCAGTTCTCACATTGTGCCTCGCTGTTGGTCACCCTCCAGCAGCAGCGATGCACAATCTGAGAACTACGGTCTCCCCCCACTGTTTTTATAGGTTTAAATTGTGCCTTGGAAATGGACGTGCTCCATGGTTGCGTCAGCCCAGCTGTTGGGCAAATCAACGACTGTGCTATGACGTACGGTGCATGCGCAGTTCGTTCCGGGCACTATTTGATGGGGGGGCACTTTGACAGAACACTGGTGGTGCAGAGGGTGGTCTATGTGGACAGCTTTGCCCCGGATGCCTGCATACTTAGATGTGCCTATTTAAATCATCAACCATGTGAGTTGGAGGATGTGTCTAGGGAGAGTTCCAGGAAGTAAAGGTGGTGACGTAACCTTCCCAGGATGCAGCTGTGTGGCCAGGGTTACATCCTCGGTGCCCCACTGAACAAACAAATAGAAAACCAGTAATTGTAAGTAAAAGGAAAAATCTTGTTTTGAATGTAAGATGATTTAATATCCGGAGGCAGAGCTGCATCATGTTGATGTGATTTTTTTTTTTTAATTAAAAGGGTTTCACTTTACAGTCAAAGTTTATGCAGAAAAACACGTTTTGATTGTTTTTGCTGCTGTTTTCTGCTCAGAAAAATTGTTTAGATTAAAGGAGTTTTTTTTTTTTTTTTTGCTGAAATGACTGTTTACAGGGTATAGAGACATAATAGTCAACTGATTCCTTTTTAAAAATGATTAAAAATAGATACAAATTAATCATAATGTGCCTGCACTTTCAGTTTTGTTTTTCATCTAGTTTCATGCTTCTGTGAAGTACAGAGACACAGAGCGAATACAGGGCAGTGCTTGTTTTTAAAATAAAACTGATTGGTATTGAGGGGGTTTTAGACACACAGTAATTGCACCTCCTTGATTAGTGACCACAGTGAGAAAGCTCCCAGTACTTTTTTCATAAGGAAACAGACAACCAGGAAGTGTGCAGAACAGAGAAGGATTACAGCAACAAAGAACAATGAGGACATAAAACCAGGACTGCATTAGGGTAAAGGAAGCCATTTAGCTAAAAAAATGTTTTCCTTTAGTGACCCTTTAAGCTTTGACAAAAAAAAAACCCTGGAAGCCGATTGGTTTTTATGCAGAGCTGCAACAGATTCTACACCCTCCAGTGGATCAATAAGTAAATCGACCCCAGTATTCCTAGGCTCAATCTATCTATCTCTCCATCTATCTGTGGAGTGGCAGACGTGAGAGTGTGGAGCTGCATCTGGGGAACCGGACTGAAAAATTGGGCTTCCTTGCCAACATTTTTCATTCTTGTACATTATTTTAAGTGCATGCCAGCCCCCTCAAATCCATGAGTCCTGACTCTGGCTGTGTTCCGTCATTTTCATCAAATCAAGTTCATGTCATTTTTTTTTTAATGGAGCAGAACTCTATAATGATTCAGCGCTGCTTATAATGTATGTTATACTAACAATGATTTTCTCCCACTCTTTCTCTCTTGGTCTAAACAATACAGTATATCATTGAAAGTGATTTGATATATCTGCTTGATTAGAGCAAAAATACCTGTTAGTAACTTCCTGCGCTCTGGGCTGACTTTTTTCAGTTGGCGTTGTAGCAAGCTCTGTCTTTGGACCACAGAACACCTGCACTATGTCCTGGATTAGATGAGAGGGGGTATTCTGTAGTTCTGTATTCTTGTCATAGAGTGACAGTGCCGTTTTACGTTGGAAAAAGTGGGTGTTATCTCTGTAGGACAGCAATTGTGCCACTGGCAGGCCATACAAAGAAATCGAATTCAGCCACCTTATCTAAATACAGTAAAAACCTTGGATTATGAGGATAATTTGTTCTTTGTAATCTAAAGCGCTCTTATATCAAAGCAAATTTCCCTATAAGAAATAATAGAAACTCAAATGATTTGTTCCACAACCAATTATTATTCATAAATCCTTCAGTTTATAGTCCATATACAAAGATTATAGCAATGTGATAAGTTGTGTAACTATAAAATGTCCATCCACAAATGGAAGCCTCCACAGGGGGATTAGAAGAAAAATCTAGAGAGGTGCCCCTAATTATAGCAATACGGTTACATTTAATGAAGGTACAATGTTTAGCAACTCACATGGTTGATGATTAAAACAGGCACATCTAAGTATCAATGGCGGATGGTGCTCAACATTTTTGGGGGTTGAAAACAAACTGAAAAATTCTGAAAAAAAACAACACCCATCAATTGCAGCCTCACTGTGCCCATCAAACGCATCCACTTTGCCCATTTAATGTTGCCACTGTGCCCCAAATGCTGCCACGGTGCCCATGAAATGTTGCCAGTGTGCCCCCATCTGCCCGGCACTTACCTTGTTGTGGGTGACAGCGGCAGGTGGCGAGCAGTGTCCGATGTCCTCCATTTCTTCCCGACCCAATGTCTTCTCCCACCCGCTCCTCCTCTTGTCCTCTGCTGTTATTGGACGCCTGATAGGCATCCAATCCCTGCATACTTAGATGTGCCTGTTTTAATCGTCAACCATGTGTGTTGCTAAAAGTTGTACCTTCATTACATGTAACCGTATTGCTACACTTCGAGGCACCTCTCTTCTCTTTTATACTCTGTTGTGACATGAAGCTACTTGTATATTAAGTCAAAATGTATTTAACCACTTAGACCCGGAAAATTATGCAGGTAAAGGACCTTGGCCCTTTTTGCGATTCGGCACTGCGTCGCTTTAACTGCCAATTGCGCGGCCATGCGACGTAGCTCCCAAACAAGATTGTAGACCTTTTTTTCCCACAAATAGAGCTTTCTTTTGGTGGTATTTGATCACCTCTGCGGTTTTTATTTTTTGCGTTATAAACAAAAATAGAGTGACAATTTTGAAAAAAAAAACAATATTTTTAACTTTTTTGCTATAATAAATATCCCCAAAAAAATATAAAAATATTTTTTTTTCCTCAGTTTAGGCCTTCTACCTATTTTTGGTAAAAAAAATTGCAATAAGCGTTTATCGATTGGTTTGCGCAAAAGTTATGTCGTTTACAAAAAAAGGGGATAGTTTTATGGCATTTTTATTAATATTTTTTTTTTGTGACTGCAACATTATGGTGGACACATCGGACAGTTTTGACAATTTCCTTTTCAAAGCAAAAAAGGGTTATAAAAATGCACTGATTACTGAAAAAATGTCAATTGCCGTTTAGGAGTTAACCACTAGGGGGCTCTGAAGGGGTTAAGTGTGACCTCCATATGTGTTTCTAACTGTAGGGGGGTGGGGCTGGACGTGTGACGTCACTCGGGGCCATCTTAATAGCATCATGGGCCCCATGGCAAAGAAATGCTCTGGGGCACCTACAATGGAGACCGTGCAGGTAAACAGAAATCAGGTAGGTAGGAGGTAGGCAATATCTAGGGTGTAGAGGGGTCAGAGTGCTGTGGGGATATCTTGGATGTAGAGGGGTCAGAGTGCTGTGGGGATATCTGGGGTGTAGAGGGGTCAGAGTGCTGGGGTGTAGAGGGGTCAGAGTGCTGGGGGGGTATCTGGGGTGTAGAGAGGTCAGAGTGCTGGGGGATATCTGGGGTGTAGAGGGGTCAGAGTGCTGGGGGGATATCTGGGGTGTAGAGGGGTCAGAGTGCTGGGGGGATATCTGGGATGTAGAGGGGTCAGAGTGCTGGGGGGATATCTGGGATGTAGAGGGGTCAGAGTGCTGGGGGGATATCTGGGATGTAGAGGGGTCAGAGTGCTGGGGGGATATCTGTGGTGTAGAGGGGTCAGAGTGCTGGGTGGTTATTTTGGGTGTGGAGCGGTCAGAGTGCTGGGGGGATATCTGGGGTGTAGAGGGGTCAGAGTGCTGGGGGGATATCTGGGGTGTAGAGGGGTCAGAGTGCTGGGGGGATATCTGGGGTGTAGAGGGTTCAGAGTGCTGGGGGGATATCTGGGGTGTAGAGGGTTCAGAGTGCTGGGTGGTTATCTGGGGTGTAGAGGGGTCAGAGTGCTGGGTGGTTATCTGTGGTGTAGAGGGGTCAGAGTGCTGGGTGGTTATCTGGGGTGTAGAGGGGTCAGAGTGCTGTGGAGATATCTTGGGATGTAGAGGGGCTGCCCCAATTTCAGGGCAGCCCGGGCTCAAGGACCAGCTTCTTTGGGGAAAGGGCAGGGGCCCCCCCATGCAGCTGGGGCCCCTGGGCAGTGCCCAGATGTGCCCTCTCATGAAGACGTCACTGATCGTCTTTCCCTATTTCAGGGAACAGACGATCACTGACTTTGCCACAGTGAAGAACCTTCTTCAGCTCCGGTGACCGATCGCGGGACACCGGTGGCGTTTGGGTCCATAGGTCCCACAGGCGAGGTCACAGAGCTTCTGACCGGGTCCCACGGTACGTGGATGTGCCCAGCTGTGCCATTCTGCTGACGTATATCGGCGTGAAGGGGTCCTTAAGCCGTTAAAAATGTTGCTGGTCTTGCAAAACGCTCTCAAACCAAGGTTTTACTGTACTGATAAACTGAGCTTGGGTTTAGCGACGCTTTAATTTGTTTAAATCTACAGATTTTTCAATTCTAATATCACACTAGGGTGACACAATAGTCGTTTTTGCCTAGAACAATTTTATGCAACACACAGCTAAAATGTCTACTTTACTTCACCCTCCCCTCCCTATTAGGAACTTTCATCAGAATTGGAGGGGGAAGAAAAAAAAAACTCTTTATATATGAACATTATAAAACTGAGTTGGCGATTCTGGTCTCTACATACGATAACACTGAGCTGAGGACTTTTAATTAAATAGAATCCCTCATCAGTATCATCACAACACTTTACATTTTTTTTTTATTAACTGGTGAAAAAAAGGTCTTGAATTGCCTCTGGCTGTTTTACAATGGAAATAAAAAAGGGAATTGCATGATTTTTTAGACTGTGAGAAGTAATGCTAACTGATCATTGGACTTGGAATAATTAATATTGACATGATGATAATTTTTGTGGTTAGAAAACAAACCACAGAGTCGGCTTTCAACCATTAACTTCAGATGCCGCCGTCTCCAGTGTGTAGTGGTTTGAACGTGCTTTAAAAGAGAACAGGCTCTGTAGTTCTGGCGTACAATTAAATGTTCCTGATCGCGCAGTGCGGCTTTGAGGGAAAACTAGGCTTCGGAACAGAAAAATTAAGTTTTCAAAGATAATATGGCATTGAGATTAGAATGGCTGATGATCTTAAAGCTTTTTAAAATCTCTGCTCAGCTGATGAAATGAAAAAAACTTCTACATCACACGTACCAATGTATTTTAATGAGAGATATTTAAGCTAGACTTCAGATATATTGCTAGAGTTAACGTTCTATTTGGCCATTGTCCTAATGACAAAGTATACAGAATACATATTAATTTTCTGTTATGATGCAGTATATATGATTTCAGTATATCTTATGCCTTTGGATTTTTAACAATTTATTTGTTTCTGCTTTAGGCAGGGCCGTCTAAATAGCATCATGGGGCCCTGGGCAAAGTAATGCTCTGGGGCCCCTACAATAGAGACGGTGCAGGTAAACCGACATTGAGTAGGTAGGAGGCAGACAAGCGGAGCTTCCCCTTTTGGATGGCGCTCCGCATTAACTACATGAACAATCATTCTGTACAGCAAAGAAACAGTAGGGGAAATACTACATACATAAAGTAACAAAGCTGTCCTGTGCATATAATATATCTGCTAGAATGGTGCCTCCCCTTCGCTATGACCCCTCTACAGCCCAGATATCCCCCCAGTACTCTGACCCCTATATACCCCAGATATCCCCCCGGCAGTCTGACTCCTCTACACCGCAGATATCCCCCCAGTACTCTGACCTCTCTACATCCCAGATATCCCATCCCAGTACTCTGATCCCTCCAAATCCCTCTACAACCTAGATATTCCCTCCCCAGCACTGTGATCCATCTACACCCCAGATATTCCCTCCCCAGCACTCTGACCGCTCTACATCCCAGATATTCCCTCAGCACTCTGAACCCTCTACATCCCAGATATTCCCACCCAGCGCTCTGACCCCTCTACACCCCAGATATTCCCCCAGCACTCTGACCCCTCTACACCCCAGATATTTCCCCAGCACTTTGACCCCTTTACACCCCAGATATTCCCCCAGCACTCTGACCCCTCTACACCCTAGCAGGAACAAAAAATTGTCTCTGGACAGCCGCACTCTGAACAAATTGTAGCCTTTATTAAAAAAAAAGGAACAGCACTACAAGTCACAGCAAAATAAAGTAAAACCTTAACGCTGACGCGTTTCACACTGAAACTAGTGCTTAGTCATAGCTATGACTAAGCACTAGTTTCAGTTGTCCAGAGAAATTTTTTTGTTCCTGCTTTGCTAATTGCATTGCCTGCACCTGAGTTGTTTGCAGAGGAGGATATTCATCTGGGTTCCCATCTGGAGCGGCTATTCCCTTTCCCTCTACACCCTAGATATTCCCCCCCAGTACTCTGACCCCTTTACACCCCATACATTCCCCCAGCACTCTGACCCCTCTACACCCCAGACATCCCCCCAGCACTCTAACTCGTCTACACCCTAGATATTCATCCCAGCACTATAACATATACCATAAGATACCCCTTGTATTGTGACCCCACTACAAAACTGACTCGCTTTCCCATCCACACATGCTGTGCGGATGGGGGAATCTTTCCCGCTGAATGCACTGATCAGCACTCCCGGTACTAATCGAGCGCCATTTAACAGACGGGCTACACCGCTCCTCCACCACCCCAAAGATGCTGCTTGCAGGACTTTTTTTTCCTGTCCTGCAAGTGCACTGCCCCAGTGTGAAATGACCCTGCCTTTCACACTGGGGTGGCTTGAAAGGTGTTCTACAGGCTCTATACGGGCGCTATTTTTAGCAATAAAATGCCTAAAAAATGTTCCCCAGTGTGAAAGGGGTGATAGTGCCACTGGAGCTATAATATCACTTCATTGAAAAAACTATTAGATGAGTTCTGGTTGTTCATGTTTCGTTGTATGGGCAGACACACACACTTCAAAATATTTCTATTGATTTTGAAAGCAAGTCCTTCGAAAACCATGATTGCCAGAGGCCAATAAGCTGTTACATTGGTCAACAGATATATCAACAGATATATCTTGACATTTTTGCTTTAGGTTTATTTCTGTAGACTTTCTTGTAGGCTTCCAAAGTAATTTGTGCAAACAAGCATTTATTGTGTCTCATGTATGTTCTTACTGATGTCACAAAGAGTCTGAAAACAAAGGTAAAATGTCTTATTTTTCTATTTAGAGTAATAGTAAAATAGTTTATTTTAAGAGTAACTCCGCTTTTGTTGAGAAAAAAAAAAAAACATTCCCCTCTGGGTGATCGATGTACATTGCAAGTATTATAACAACCTTTGTTGCAGATTCCTACCTTTTTGTTATTCTGAAGAAATCGCGTATGTTGATGTGCGGGTCTAATGGGAGTGGTTTAATAACCTTCTATCAGGTGTGCACATGCAGAGCACTAATGAGGACATCTGCTGGGCCCACTTCCTTTTAGATGTGTTCCTATTGGGAGTATCTCACCAAAAATTAAACTTTTGTTGCAGGCAAGGCCTGAAATCTGACTTGTATCTTAGTTTAGACTTCTGGGGAAATTGGTGAGCCAATCACACAAGCAGGAAATAATGTTTCTAGGGGTGGTCAGTACACACTCTGTATTTAGAAAAACTCCAGGTAGCCATGTTGCATTGCATTTACAGAAAATTACAGCGGCTGCAGATTGAAAAGGAAAGGTTGTTTTTAATCACATTCAATTACAATATGACTTGTGTTGCATTATATACGCTATATTATTTCTTCTTTATTTACAATTTTTTTCCCCACGAAAGTGGAGTTACCCTTTAAACACTTCCCACCCGGTCAATAGTAAATTGACAATCGGGAAGTGGTTCTGAAATCCTGACTGGACGTCTATTGACGTCCTGCAGAATAACATAATTTTTTTAATTGAGGCCCTGGAAAGAATTACATCCACGATCTGCGGGGCTCTTGCAGACTCTGGCCCGGATTCACAGAGATGGGCGCATATATACGCCGGCGTAGCGCACACATAGTACGCTCTGCCGGTGCAGCGCATAGAGGCAGGCACTGAATTCAGCAAGCTATTGCTCCCAACTCTACGCCGGCGTAGCATACATTTCGAAGGCGCAGGCTGGCGTGAGTGGAAGTAGGTGGAAGTGGGCGTGATCCATGCTAATGAAGCGTGACCCCATGCAAATGATGGGCCGGGCGCCAGACAAGTACCTAAAACGTACTGCGAATGCTTTGAGATGTGGACATATCCCCGTGCTTATGCTCACAACCATGTCGGAACAACTGCCTAAGATACGCCGGATCACTGTGTACACCGTTAACATAACCTACGCCCAGCCTGACCCACGTCCTATGTAAAATACGTAGGCTTGAGTTCCCTGGTGCAGACCTTTGCTTGTCTGGTGCTGACTTACACCTACTTTATAGGGAATACCTTTACGCCGGACGGAAAGCTTACGCGCTTTGCGTAGAGCCTGCGCCAGGCGCACGTACGTTCGTGAATCGGAGTATTTCCCTCATTTCCCTCATTTCCCTCATTTCCCTCATTTCCCTCATTTCCCTCATTTCCCTCATTTCCCTCATTTCCATATTTGAATGGCTGATCAATAGGAGCAGCAACATGCGTCCAGAAGAAAAATGCGCCCACGTTACGCCGGGGTAAGTAAGATACGTCAGCGTAGGGTGGCCAGTTTTTAGGCGTATATTGGTTTGTGACTCAGGCGCACAGATACGATGGCGCACATTTGCACATACGTCGGCGTAACTTGATTTACGCTGGCGCAAGTGCTTTGTGAATCCGGGCCAACGTGTGTAAGCTGTTTGGCCCTACATCATGTGGCAAAAAAATTACACATCAACAAGAAACATCAATGAACTACTACAGCGCTCAACAGCACAGTGCTATCTCATTGAGAACTATAAACTGACAGACTGACAGCTACAAAGGCTACCAGATCTTGTAGTTTTCCCTCCATGACCCAGGAATTTTTTGCTAATGGGCACAGTGCTTGCTACTTAAACTGGCAATTGCTCGGTCATGCAACGCTGTACCAAAATTAACATTTATATAATTTTTTTCATACAAATGGTTAATCACCACTGTTTTTTTTTTTTTTGCTAAACAAACAAAAAAAATCCCCCAAATTCTGTGAAAAAAAGTTTTTTTTTTTATCATACTGATACATTGTGGTGCGATTTTTGTGTCGATACAAAATAATTTGTTTACACGCACAAATCCCCGTTCTGGCTCTTGTGCCCGCGATGGATTGTGGCCGGTGGCGATTCACGCAGGAGAGCCATCCTGCCGCCATATATATACAGGAGGCGGTCGTGAAGTGGTTAATGGATTCAATAAACAAATGACTTTCAAACCATGTTACCATGAAATATATATATAATAGTGTGTGTGTGTGTGTGTATATATATATAATCGTTATACATACAAAACAAATTGATTCGGTATAACAAATATCGACACTCTACAGAAATAACAAATTATCCGAAAACAAATTAACAGAACGAATATAACAGAACAAAATTATGTATTTTTACAAATAAAAACGAAACTAAACAACATTTTCCGTTGTGCACAAGTCTAGCAATGTCCCTGATATAAGATAAAATAATAATAATAAAAAAAATTCCTTCTGCCCATGCCACTGAACGCCTGTTCATTTCAGAGAAATTGTCAACTGCAGTTTGTTCCGAAACGGATACTTCTGGGAATGTCAGTCTGCTCCGTCTCCCGCAGTGCTCCGTGGTTCTTCCAGCCAACCCTTATGTCACTACTTCATCCTGTAGTGATGTGGAGGTCAGCGGGAGGAACCCCTAAGCACAGAGGGGTAACACATCAGATTGGCACTCTTGGAAGTGTAGGTTTTGAAGAAGCTTCAGCAGAGGATTATTCGGCAACACAACAGTATTTAGCGACACAGGCAGCAGAAGACGACACATTTTAGAGCGTGAACAAATTTCCGAAAACTTAGGTAAAGTGCTGGAATCTCTTTTAAACGTTTCATGATGTGGTCCCATACTGTGTCTGTTTGCTAGCACTAACTCTCTAAGAGTCTCTTGCACTTGTTATAGACTCAAAAATGTGACTTGACTAGAACTTTTATTATCTAAGTGGCACATCTAAAAACAGACAAGGGTTTGCATTGTGTTTAAATTCTGTTTTACAGCCCTGCTTCTATTTGGGTCCCTTTCTAAGCCGCACATACTAAAAAAGCATAACTGTCTGTTTCTTTCTCATGCTGCTTTCTCTCTGTTCTTGGCAGTGCCATTTCTGTATTGTCACTAAAGCGTTGGGAGTTTTTTTTCCTATTTGATTGCCTACAGGGCCTTGTGCACTTCTTTCCCGTAGTGCAGTTTAGGTTCGGCTACTGTCTGTAATGTATAAACATTCTTAGCTGGCTGGAGACGGTGATTATTGACTGAGCGTCTTATCTCCTCCAGCAGCCACGTTATATTGCTTTGTGACTGTCCCCCAATAAATTCGGAGAGAGTGGCTGGATGGAAAGGGGGCACCCATGCTGTGCTCATAACCAGCTTTCTTCAGCACCGTGTTGAACACTGTGGACTCCAGATATCAGCTTTACCAAGGAAACCGAGCTTGTGAGGGCTGCATCCTAATTGCCCTGATTGAGCCGACGGCACCTTATTAACCCTTGCAAAACATTAACACGGGGGCATGTTGTGTATGGAGAAAATAATTTCCCTATTGGAAAGATCGTTGCAAAAAATAAATAAGGTTTTCGATTGCTAGGGCATCATAATTCATTATTTGTTTTTTTCATTTAATTTAGCTTCGTAGATCTAGATGAAAAGACTATACACAAGAGCCATCTGGTTTATAGGTTGCAGTTTCCCTAGATTTTCCCATGCAGTGCAGGTAAGACTATCTCAATAATCTGACTGTGCAGGGATTTTCTTGCGAGTGCAGTGAATATGCCTGGAATGGTTCGTTACCCTCCATAGAGTTTTACAGAAAAGCTTTTGGAGTTATTTATTGAAGGATATCTCCCTTCTCTATTCATTCTAACATTGCTTAGTATCCTCTATGGACATAAAGGCTACATCTGTCGAACCCGGACACTTCAGCGTTTTCATGTATGCATAGATGTTGCTATTAAATAACATTACATAATCATATGAAGTTAATTACAAGAGTCTCCATTACCATTTGAACCGGCACAGTTCCTCCCTTCGCATGTGAGCCAGCCGAGTTCCCCCCTTCGCATCAGAACCTGCCTAGTTCCCCCCCTTCGCATCAGAACCTGCCGAGTTCCCAGTTCGCATCAGAACCTGCCGAGTTCCCCCTTCGCATCAGAACCTGCCGAGTTCCCCCTTCGCATCAGAACCTGCCGAGTTCCCCCTTCGCATCAGAACCTGCCGAGTTCCCCCTTCGCATCAGAACCTGCCGAGTTCCCCCTTCGCATCAGAACCTGCCGAGTTCCCCCTTCGCATCAGAACCTGCCGAGTTCCCCCTTCGCATCAGAACCTGCCGAGTTCCCCCTTCGCATCAGAACCTGCCGAGTTCCCCCTTCGCATCAGAACCTGCCGAGTTCCCCCTTCGCATCAGAACCTGCCGAGTTCCCCCTTCGCATCAGAACCTGCCGAGTTCCCCCTTCGCATCAGAACCTGCCGAGTTCCCCCTTCGCATCAGAACCTGCCGAGTTCCCCCTTCGCATCAGAACCTGCCGAGTTCCCCCTTCGCATCAGAACCTGCCGAGTTCCCCCTTCGCATCAGAACCTGCCGAGTTCCCCCTTCGCATCAGAACCTGCCGAGTTCCCCCTTCGCATCAGAACCTGCCGAGTTCCCCCTTCGCATCAGAACCTGCCGAGTTCCCCCTTCGCATCAGAACCTGCCGAGTTCCCGGCAGAGTTTCCCCCCTTTGCATCTGAACCCGGCAGAGTTTGCCCTCACTGTAAGGGGGGACTCTGCATAAGGGATGCTCTGGTGTACGGAGAGGACTCTAATGTAAGGGGGGGACACTGTGGTCTCTGGTGTAAAGGGGAGCTCTGATGTAATAAGTGCTCTGAGAACCCTGATTTACTTTGGGGTACTCACTTGGAGGCAGGAGAGACAAGCAAAGCTAGAGTGCTGACAACATTGTGCTCTTTTGCTTAGTGTGGTCAGTTTTTAATTGGAAAACAAGGGGACTAGCAGGAACACCCAGGATTTCACATAAAGGAAGCAATACAAAGAGAACAGGATACTTTCTCATACAAATACATGGTACAGCAGCCACATATTAGGAAAAATAAATGTTAGGGTAACAAACGCTTTAAGTCTCCTGACCCTCACCACTGCCCCCAAATTCCCTCTCATCTCCATTCCTCTCCACTCCTGCATTGTAAAAGGAATTCAGCTTCTCATTATTTTGCTTTTTTGTGTTGTAATTTTACTGGATATTACAGATTATTAAGACATATTATCATATATTATCTTCATCACACATAAATGCAGGTTCTGTAGCTTTACAGCATTCCACTAAACCTCCCCATGTATTATAATAGGCTGCAGAGCAATTACTATGTTTAAAATGTACAGTAATAGAGAAAATTATCCTTGGGGAGGAAATTGTGTATTGATATTTCAGATTGTGCAAGAACTGTAATATCTCAGCGGAGTAATATAGTAAAATACACATTAAAGCCTAGTGTTAACCCTTGCATGTTCTATGGTACATTTCCATATGTAGGTCTGTCTGTACAGCAAGATATAAGCAGGCTGTGTACTGCGCTCCCCAAACGCCCTGACCAATGAATAGGCAGCGTTTCCGAAGTGCCTGAAAAGCCATTCGGAAGTGCCGCAACACAGGCGTTTTTAACCCCTTCTTCAGCAGCTAGCGGGGGTTAAAAGCATCCCACTAGTGGCTGAAAATTTCTGCTTAACCACTTTAGCCCCGGAAGATTTGGCAGCTCAACGACGGGGCAATTTTTTTGCAATTCGACACTGCATCGCTTCAACTGACAATTGGGTGGTCGTTCGACGCTGTACCCAAACAAAATTTACTTCCTTCTTCTTTTTTTTTTCCACAAATGGAGCTTTCTTTTGGTGGTATCTGATAATCTCTTTGATTTTTTTTTTTTTGTGCTATAAACAAAAAAAGAACGTCAATTTTGAAATTAAATCGACCGACGTACAGCTTCGACGGTTTGCCCAGCAGAGCTAACCTGCCGCAGTATAACTGCAGCGGCTGGTCCGCAAAAGGTTAAAAAGTGCTAAAACGAGCTTTAGCGCTGCCTTGGCTCAGTGTGAAAGGGGTCTTAAATTTAAAGGGGTGTTCCAGCCAAATGTTATGTTTATTAAAAGTCAGCAGCTACAAAAAGTGTAGCTGCTGGCTTTTGATAAACATTCACTTACCTGCTCCAGCGTTCCAGCGACGCGCCGGCCGGGGCTCCGCTCCTCTCCCCCTCTCCCCGGCCGGCGTCTTCATTCTAACTGTGGGCACCCGGCCGTAACAGCCTTCGGCTTCATGGCCAGGCACCCATTGCGCATGCGCGAGCAGCACTGCGCATGCGCACGTGGCGCGGCCCGCCGCTGATTGGACAGGCGATCGTCTAGGACCTGTCATTGTCCTAGGCCAGTGATGCTGAACCTTGGCACCCAGATGTTTTGGAACTACATTTCCCATGATGCTCATGCACTCTGCAGTGTAGTGGAGCATCATGGGAAATGTAGTTCCAAAACATCTGGGGTGTCAAGGTTCTCCATCACTGTCCTAGGCGATCGCCTAGGGGAGGGGCTGCAATAAGGCGATTAAGCTTAATAGCCTTACCAGCCCCTCGGCGGAAGGAGGAAGTGGGACAGGAAGTCCCACTCCTCCTGAAGCCCCCACCCCCCCCCCCAAAAAAAAATTACATGTCAAATCTGGCATGTAAGGGGGTGAGGAGTGGATTAAGCGGAAGTTCAATTTTTGGGTGGAATTTCGCTTTAACTTCCTCTCAAACACACCAGTGTGATAGGGAAATTATATTTTGGTATGTTTTTAATTGAAAAAAAAAAAAAAAAAAAAAAAAAATATATATATATATATATATATATATATATATATATATATATATATATATATATATATATTTGTATTATTATTGTTTTTTAATTAATTTAGCCTATCGCTATGGTTAGAGGTCACTGGCACTTTTACCCTTTTTGTTGCCAGGCATTGCCTTTTTAGTTTTACTCTTCAGGAGTCTAAATAAGTTATTATTTATCACAAGGACCTTACAACCTTCAAATGTATGTGCAAGACACCCCAAATCCATGTCATTTCTGAAAGTTCAGTAACTATCAAATGAAAAGATAGATGATGTCTATCAAACATTTTCTTTCTCAAAAATAAATAAAAACAGTGGTCAATAAATAGAAAAAAGTCTACATTTAAAATTCTGTGTTTTTTGTGAAATGGTAAAAGTCAAACATATGCAGAGCTATAAATAAGCAACAACTACTGTACAAGGAAGATGAATTACAAACTTTTCCTTTGATTTGCTGTTGTACTAAAATGTAGTCTCTCAATTATTGTCAAATGTGCTGACTATGCCATAACATTGTTATGCCTTCCTGTCTCCTGTACATTGCTATTGGCCAATAACGCTAATGCCGCGTACACACAATTGGAATTTCCGATGAAAAAAGTCTGAACGTGTCTGGGGCCAAAAAAAATTGTCTCTGTCGTGTTTAGAAATAGAACATGTTTTATTTTTTCCGATGGGGGGAAAAAAAAAACAATAGGAAATTCCTATTGTCTGTGTGCAACTCCGACAGCGAAACAACCCACGCATGCTCAGAATCAAGTCGACGCATGCTCAGAAGCATTGAAATACATTTTTCTCGGCTCGTCGTAGTGTTTTACGTCACCGCGTTTTGGACATTCGGAATTTGGTCTGACAATGAATCGACTACAATACAACATGGAGAAGCTTTGCATGTTGGAGCAGCCCAGTATTTGACCACAACGTTTTTTTTTTTTTTTTTAAGCTACCTGCACTTTATTTGTGCAAACGTTTTTTTTTTTTTTTTTTTTTCATGGTGGAGTCTCTTAAGTTCTGTGTAGTTTTTTTTATGTATCAAAATGTTATGTCATGCTGAGCTAAACACGAAAATCAGCTTACACTGGCCTTGGGGAAAAAGAAAGCTTTAGGAATCCTTTTTTTTTTTAGATTGTTCTATCAACATAAAGCATAAAGTGGGTTTTGAAAAAGTTACTAACTGGAGGACTTTTAAGCTTTGTGTGTCTGTAGTTGCAAAAGCAGTAACATTTTCGAAAATGAAAACCCCACTTTTATAGAAGAAACTATCATTTTTTTTACATCCAGCTTTTTAAAAGCCACATAGGGCTTCTCCGTATGTTAAAAGAAACAACACGAGAAATTAGATTTCTTGGAAGTTCTACATACAAAATGTATAAAATGCCCCCCCTTTTTTTTAGTACTTGAATAAATTCATAGCTGGACAGACTCAAATGGAAAGAGAATTTGCTTAGGAAATGTTTCGGGGAGGGTGCTATTGCTAACGTCAAATTACAGTTATGGGCAAAAATATTGGCACCACTTTGCCCAGAAAATTGGTGCATTTACAAATGTTTAGGCATTCCCGTCTTTGTTTATTTTGTTTGTACTGGTATGACACAAAATAGTGGAGAAAAAAAAAGCCAAATGTGACTCATTCTACACACAACTCCAAACATTGACTGTACAAAATGATTGGTACTTTCTCAAAATTGTAAGAAGTAATTGCATTCCAACTTTGTCCTGCTCCTGTAATTTGTAATTAAACTCGCCTGTACCAATTGTCAGAAACCATGAAACAGACAGAGACAGAAGTACAGTTAAATCACACTTGTTTAATAATAATTATAATAATTATCAAAAGGTAAACAGAGTAAGTGCAGTCAAACAAGCCAGGGTTCAGTAACCGGATCGGGTAGTCGGCCAAGCCAATGTCAGAGAGCCAGAGATAAAGCTAATAGTCCAACAAGCAGGATCAGGAGCCAGAAGGAACCCCAGCCGAGCAAGTCCACAAAAGGAACGCAGGAGTCTCTGTGATGTTGACAAAAGCGAAGGCAGCCGCAGAGATAAAGTGAGCTGGAAGGCTTTAAGTAGGCAGGACTGACGAGCAGATCATCAACAGGTGACTCACTGTGGAGAGAAAGGAGCTAGCAAATTTAGCCGACAGCTGAGTGGCCAGCTCAGAGAAGGAAGGGCTGAGCCCAGCCCTGACACCAATTAACAGGTACTGACAATAAGAAACCACACCGGCAGCCAGTTAAAATGGGGAACAATTGACTCAACCATTCTATTGTGCGTCTCTGTGTGCTACACGAAGCATGAAGAAGTGAAAGCGCAGAAGAGAATTGTCTGAGGATTTGAGAACAAAAATTGAGGAAAAGCATGGACAATCTCCAGGTTACAAGTCCATGTCCAGAGATTGCGAGAGCAATACTTCTAGCATTCCTTTGTAACTCTAACCTGGTAACCGTAATTTTTTTTAAAAGTGCCGCCTATGGAGATTTTTAGGTACGTAGTTTGTCGCCATTTCACGAGTGTACGCTATTTCAAAGCATGACATGTTCGGTATCTATTTACTCGGCATAACAACATCTTTCACATTATACAAAAAAATTGGGCTAACTTTAACAGTTTTTTTTTTTTGTGAAAGTGTGTTTTTGAAAGACCGCTGCGCAAAAATAAAATTTTTTGCAACAATCACCATTTTATTCTCTAGATTCTCTGCTAAAAAAAAATATAGATAGAGAGAGAGAGATAGATAAAAGTTTTAAGTAATTTCCTAGCAAAAATACAGATTTCAACTTGTAAGCAACAAATGTCAGAATTAGGCTTATGCCGCGTACACACGGTCATTTTTTGTCCTGTCTCATGAAAAAAAACGTTTTTCCTCATGAAAAAAAATCACGTTTTTCAAACTTCATTTTAGAAAACTACCATCGTTTTCTGAAAATGCTCTTGCAAAGCGCGGTTACGTACAACACGTACAACGACACTCTGTTGCATTCAAGCTTGCGTCATAACTTGCTTCTGAGCATACGCGGGTTTAAAAACGTCATTTTAGCCCACACACGATAAAAAAATTTATGATGCAAAAAACAACATTTTGAACAACGACATCAAAAATTGAAGCATGTTCGAAATTTGTTTTTGGTCATCTTTCAGAAGACATAAAACGACGTAAAGCCCACACACGATCAAATTTAAAACATTGTTTTATTTCGTCACAAAAAACGACCGTGTGTACGCAGCATTAGTTTGTATTGCTCGGACAACAGTTACAGTTAAGTGCCCCTTTAAACACAGCAATAATATATTATTTAGAAAATATTATTTTAACTTGCACATCACAAAATAGTTCTTTTAAGTAATAAACTTGTAACTTAATTTTTTTTATACACAATTTTCCTTTTTAACTGGCATCCTCCCTCTTAAAACTGATGAGTGGAGTTTTTTTTTCCAATTTCTATTTATTTTTATTTTTTTCATGCTTCCAGCAGATCCTGGCAGTGGTTATTTTTCTATCTGCAGAGGAATCTGATCAGATCAAGATTTTGGATATCCTATCTGTATTCCACAAGCTGTTCTTCTGCTGGAGGTCACAGCGGTGATTTGGCAGTGTCTTCGTCCTTGCTGTTTGGATATGGTCTGTAATGAGGTCTAGAGACTCCCTTACACTCTGTTTAAGTGGATATCAATCACTAGGGAGATGTGTTAATCTGAAAAGCTGTCAGCGGGAGCTCCCAGCCTGACAAAGGATCAGTGCTTCCCTAACATGGTGTCAGGTTTATCTGAAGGATACCATTGTACATTTATCCTGTACACACACATTCGGTCTCCAAACGGGATTGGAATAAAGCATTTCTATCTGGAGCTGGGATACAGAATGACAGACCTGTGACAGAAAAGCATGTATCGGCCTATGTCACTTAGACAGCCGGTCTTCACTCAGAGACCAGGTGCTGATTTGAAGCGGCTTTGAAACCTGACCAGTCTGATTCCTGAAAATTAAGCAAACAGGCACTAAATGTACAGCCCACACCAAAGCTAACAGTATGAAATAAGCAATTTTGTGTTTTTGTTCATTAAAATCAAATCAACAGACAGTTGCTTTAACCACTTCTGCCCCGGAACATTTGGCTGCTCAATGACCAGGCCATTTTTTGCGATACGGCACTTCCACGCTTTAACTGACAATTGCAGGGCGTGCGTACCCAAACAAAATTTACGTCCTTTTTTCCCCCACAAATAGAGCTTTCTTTTGATGGTAAAAAAAGAGTGACCAATTTCGAGGGGGAAAAAACATATATTTTTTTTGTACTTTTTGCTATAATAAATATACCCAATTTTTATTTAAAAAAAAATAATATTTTTTTTCCCTCAGTTTAGGCCAAAATGTATTCTTCTACGTGTTTTTGGTGATAAAAATTGCAATAAGCATATATTGATTTGTTTGCTCAAAAGTAATAATGTCTACAAAATAGGGGAAAGATTTATGGCATTTTTATTATCTTTTTAGTAGTAATGGCGGTGATCAGGGATTTTTTAATCAGGACTGCGACATTATGGCGGACAGATCGGACACTATTGACATTTATACAGTGATCAGTGCTATAAAAATGCACTGATTATTGTGTAAATGTCATTGGCAGGGAAGGGGTTATCACTAGGGGCGATTAAGGGGTTAACTGTGTTCCTTAGTGTGTGTTCTAACTGTAGGGGATGGGACTGACTAGAGGAGGTGACAGATCATTGTTCCTAGCTATTACGAACTCACGAGCTGTCTCTCCTTTCAGAACAGGGATTTGTGTGTTTACAAACACATGCGTTCCTGTTCTGGTTCTCATGCCCACGATCATGCATGGCCGACGGTCATCGGGACCACCGGCCACATGCATTGGCACCCCCGCAGTGCTGCAGGCCCGCTTAAAGAGCTGACGTACACCTTCCACGGTTTGCGAGAACGTGCCACAGTATAATGACAGCAGCTGGCTGGCAAGTGGTTGAAGGGTTTGTAACATGTCCTGGGACGTGCCTGTATGCCCATTTGCCTAGCTGTGCCATCCATGCATGCGCTGGTCAGCAAGTGGTTAATAACACCTACAATATTTTGTGTACAATAAAATCAAGTATTTTCACCTAGCTGCTTATGACTGATTCATCTTTGTAGCATTGTTTCTGTGTGTGTGTGTGGTAGGTCTCTGTTGAACTGACTGTGCTCACTTTAACATTCCTCATCCATTGTAAATGCCCAGTAATGACAAAGATTCTTTTGAATTGGCACATTAGGTACATGCCTCCTTGGGGCACAAATAACACGATCCTGGCTGTCTCTATCTATACAAATATAGGGCTATGCTCTGTAACATATTCTTCTTTTGTTGTCTCCCTTGTTGTATTCTCCTCACAAGAGTTACTGGATTTTGTTCCATTACTTACCTATTATTTTTATGTCATTGATCATTGGGTCATGTAAGGTATGGGCTTGTTTTGTTTTAACTTGGATTTCATTAGAGCACAGCAATATATTATTCTTATTGATCTAGTTATAAAATATTCCTTCACTTCGGTTTTTTTTTTGTAAAAATATTCAGTGCTAAATTGCAAAGACCATATATCATTGCTGTACTACAAAGTTTGATGGTGCCCATCAGCATTAGATGAATTTCATCCGACCCTGTAAATTTCTTTACAATTGTGTGCTTGATACTTTATAGACCAGTGATGTTGAACCTTGGCACCCCAGATGTTTTGGCACTACATTTCCCATGATGCTCACTCATTCACTCAGCAGTGTATTGAGCATCATGGGAAATGTAGTTCCAAAATATCTGAATGAATGAGTAACTTGTATAGTGCAACCAACACGAACTAAACCACCTCAAGGCACTTTTGCAGCCAGTATCCGCCTGTGACTTCAGAAAAGATGGGTCTTAAGCTTCTTCATCTTCATGAAGGCCAGATGGTTTTCTTCCAAGCAGATGTCCGCAGGTAGAGCGTTCCATAGCCGGGTCCTTAGACTGCAAATCTCTGTTCGCCTTTTGATTTGTAGTAAGTCTTGGGAATGTGGAGGAGGTTTTGGTTAGTTGATCGGAGGGGGCGACTTGGGGTGTAGTGCTTTATTTTTTTGCAGAGGTATTGCAGGGCTTTTCCTTGTGTGCATTTGTGAGTGAGGCAGACGGTCTTAAATGTAACCCGATCCTTCACGGCTAGCCAATGAAGGGTCCTCTGGGACGGGGTGATTGATTCCCAGTTACCAATCTGGCTGCTGTGTTCTGGACAACTTGTAGACGTGAAGTTTGGTATTTGGGAAATCCTGGGTAGAGGGAGTTTGCATAGTCGAGTCGGGAATTGATGATTGTTTCAACTACAGCTGCTGTGTCTCCTTCCGGGATGAAGGGGATGAGTCTACACAGCAAGCGAAGAAGGTGGTGAGATCCGCTGACTACTGATACTATTTGTGCATCCATTGTCATGTCTGAGTCAAAGATGACTCTGAGGCTTTTGGCTTTAGTGCTGGGGGTGATGATTTGTCCAAGGATGGTGGATGGTGTGAACGTTGTGCTAGGGTTTTTGTTTCGGTTTGCATGGAGGATCCATGACGTTTGAGGCAGCTCTCCATCGTCCAATTGTTGATCAATGAGAAACAGTTTTCCAGTGCGTGGTATTGGTCTTTTTTGTTGGTGATGCGTAGGTAAAGTTGGGTGTCATCAGCGTAGGAGTGATAGAGCAGGTCATGGTTACTGATGATTTTGAGGAGTGGATGGAGCTAGATGTTGAAGAGCACAGGCGACAAGGGTGATCCTTGATGGACTCTGAAGTCAAAGCTCCTAGTTTATTGGGTGCCAAGGTTTGCCATCTCTGTTATAGACCTTTAGTAAACCCCTTTTGGCTGTTGGATCTTGGGGTCGGGTTGAAGGTTCCATCACCTGTGTTGGATAATGAACAGTAAAACATGGATTGAAGGTGCCTACTGTGCACATGCCTGCCAAAGGGATATTACAATGTATAAGCAGTTTAAAATAACATAATTCAGTGATTTGATCTTTGGCCAAACGTTTGACTATTATTTATCTAGTGTAAAGACACAGTACTGTAGGCACTCACAGCTAATATTGTAGATCTTTGACCTTTTTGCATTTCAGCAGTGTAATTTGTAAATTGAAGGTCATTTTTGTTTTAGCGAAGACTATGTTGTTTTTGGTCTCTGCCTTCTAATCTGTCATAATAGGGATTGTTAATGACGGTACACTAAATTAATGCTCATTCAGCCAATTTACGGTAGCTGTGTAATTAAGGGACCTTCATCATTTGCCTGGGTCGGTGTAATTTATTCTAGACATATTTTGTCTAATTCATTGTAGGAACTTTTGTTGCAAGATGGCTATAGACTTTCACAAATGTTCCAGTTTTCCAAGGGAACATAACAGACATATCTTATTCAGAAACAAATCAATTATTTAGGGACTTGGCTAAATTACATCACTTCTCCAGTTCTTCCATCTCTGTTTTAACCAAGGGGAAGAAGTTTAGTTAAATAAGGCAGAAACTCATTTACAAAGGACTAATTGTATGTAAATCAGGCTTGTACATATTCACCAGGGATATTAGATTCAATTGTGTTATATTTAGAAAGGGTACTAAGGGGAACTGAGTCAGGTATGGGGTAGTCGTTTATTCACAAACGGCTTAATATGTTTAATGGTTCTTCTACATAATAAATAATAAAATATTTGCTTCTCATTCCTACTTTAATTTTCCATCACTTTGAAATGTGTTTCCCAACAGCCGATCTATGTCCTAAAGTGTATTTAAGTTGTTTTTTTTAATATAAAAATCTTTTTCTTAATTGTACATTTAAAGTGGATGTAAACCAGATTCGTGAAATTTGAGCTGGGCACATATATCTGCAGTGTTTTCTTATCTCTCTTCAAAGCCCTATGTCCGGTAGCTTTCTCCTGCTCTGTTCTTCTGTTATCAGCATGAAAACGTCTGACAAGTTCTCCAAAATAGGAGATAAAAGCAGCCTGAGTTTTGTGTTGGGGAGGTTGCTATAAATAGAATAACACAGCGCTGAATAAATCAACAAACAGATCTAAAAGTCTCTACCTATGAGGGGGTGTGTGCCTTCCTCCAATCAGCTGTATGCTCAGTCTTCACTGCAGTGCTAAACAGTAAGAGAAAATCTCCTAACATGATCTGAACTCTCTAAAGAATATATAAAGCTAAAGACAGCGGATATACATGTACAGCTTTTGTAGGGAGATTTGTTTCATTCCTATGTATCATCTGAGGCTGTTCACTTTACTGGGTATATGTGAGGGTTTACATCCACTTTAAAAGGGCTGTAAAGGTAAATGTTTCACACCTTAATGCATCCTATGCATTAAGGTGAAATAACATCCTACAATACCGCCCCCGTTTTACTTACTTGAGTTCTCAAAACTCCCGTTCTTGCCCCCGTCCACCTCCTCGTTTCTGAGCCTGGCCGTTGATTGGCTACACTGGATGGATTAAAAGCAGCGCAGCCATAGGCTGTTCACTTTACTGGGTATATGTGAGGGTTTACATCCACTTTAAAAGGGCTGTAAAGGTAAAGGTTTTACACCTTAATGCATCCTATGCATTAAGGTGAAATAACATCCTACAATACCGCCCCCATTTTACTTACTTGAGCCCTCGAAACTCCCGTTCTTGGCCCCGTCAACCTCCTCGTTTCTGAGCCTGGCCGTTGATTGGCTACACTGGATGGATTAAAAGCAGCGCAGCCATAGGCTTGCGCTGCTGTCAATCACATCCAATGACGCAGCACACCGGGGGCGGGGCCGAGTGATACTGTGAGCGGCAATAGCCGCCGGCTGTATCATGGGAGCACGCCTGCAGAAAATCAACACCATGCAAGCTCTTATGAAGGTGTTGAGTTCTTGCGTGGAGGAGACGAGATACCAGCCGAGGGACCCCAGAAGACAGGGTTCGGGGACACTGTGCAAAACAAGCTGCACAGTGGAGGTAAGTATAACATGTTTGTTATTTAGAAACAAATTTATAGATATATAGTTGGCTGTATAAAGGAAATTTTCATATTTTTGATATGTAGTTTTATTTGACATACTTGTGATGTACACACTGGGTGAAAACCCTCTACCAACCATTGTGGTTTAGAATTACCAACAATTAATGGGAAACCTTTGCACTTTTTTCAAAATAGTTATGGCTGTATTTTATTCATTAGAATCAAAGATGGACATTTAATACAATTCCTAGCACAGGGTTGGTCAAATGCCTTTACTTTTAATTTTACTTTTATATATCATTCTGTAAATTAGTTTTGCTCTTTTTTGCCAATACTCCGTAAAACCAATCAAAAATATTAAAAATAGCACAGCACATTTTTTGCTTTTCATCCACTGTATGCAAATATTATTTCCCTGTGTATTATACTTTACAATTCTCTTCATTGTTTCCCACCTACCAGAGATTAGAATTGCCTGTTGTTCTTTCCCAGTGCGTGGTACAGGCCTGCCTGTGTCGTACTGGAATTTGGCACTTGTTATAATGCTAACCACCCTCGGACTCCGAATCTGTCAGAGAAATATAGTAAATTTAATAGTTCAAAGCCCAACTGGGAGAAAACAAATGAAAATGTAAGCTCTTCATTGAAAGGCCTCGTTTCTCAGCCACACTGTATGGAAGCTGGCAGCCAGTCAGGGTATAAATCACAGTGCACATTAATATAACTGTCAGGACTTTACAAACACTTTCTGATGTTTTTATAATAGGTGATAAATACGTATTAACATCTGTCTAATTTAAGCATATGTGGCTCATATACACATCTGATATACAGCATTGCATGGAGAAATATACAAATGTCTTGTGCAGATCTCCAGTAAGAAAAAAAAAAGGTGCTTGGTGCATGGGATGAATACTAACAGGCTTTCCTATCTCTCACCACATTCTATATGTTTGTCAGGGAAATACAGATTGGGATATGTGAGCAGTTTCATTAGATGATACTACAGAATGGCAAAAAAAAGCTATAGAATGGGAAGATGTTCTAATGGTGGTTTCCCATTATGTGACTGTGTTCAACTGTACAGTACCTTAAAGTATTCATACCTCTTGAAATTATCCACATTTTGTCATGTTAAAACCAAAAAACATAAATGTATTTTATTGGGATTTTATGTGATGACCAACACATGGCACATAATTGTGACGTGGAAGGAAATTGATAAATGTTTTTCAAAATTATTTACAAATAAATGTGTGAAAAGTGTGGGGTGCATTTGTATTCAGTCAATAATTTGTAGAACCACCTTTCACTGCAATTACAGCTGCAAGTCTTTTTAGGGATGTCTCTACCAGCTTTACCCATCTAGAGAGTCACATTTTTGCCCATTCTTTGCAAAATAGCTCAAGCTCTGTCGGATTGGATGGAGAGTGTCTGTGAACAGCAATTTTCCAGTCTTGCCACAGATTCTCAAGGTGATTTAGGTCTGGACTTTGACTGGGCCATTCTAACACATGAAAGTGCTTTGATCTAAACCATTCCGTTGTAGCTGTATGTTTAGGGTCGTTGTCCTGCTTGAAGGTGAACCTCCACCCCAGTCTCAGGTCTTTTGCAGACTCTAAAAGGTTTTCTCTTAAGATTGCCCTGTATTTGGCTCCATCCAACTTCCCACTCTGACCAGCTTCCCTGTCCCTGCTGAAGAAAAGATGGTGTGTTCAGGGTGATGTGCAGTGTTTGTTTCCCGCCACACATAGCGTTTTGCTTTTAGGCCAAAAAGTTAAATTTTGGTCTCATCTCACCAGAGCGTCGTCTTCCAAAAGTTTGCTGTGTCCCCCACATGGCTTCTCACAAACTGAAAATGCCACTTCTTAAGGCTTTCTTTCAACAATGGCTTTCTTCTTGCCATTTATCCAATAAAGGGCAGATTTGTGGAGCGCACAACTAATAGTTGTCCTGTGGACAGATTCTCCTACCTGAGCTGTGGATCTCTGCAGCTCCTACAGAGTTACCAGCGCTGACATCACGGGCCACAGCCCTTACTCCCAGAAGTGTCAAAGAAAGGTATCCTGTCCCCCCGAAAGGTGCCAATTGTGCCCCCGGAGGGGGGGCGGAATCCGATGAGCGTAAGTTCCACTTTTGGGTGGAACTCTGCTTTAAATTACACACAGGTGGACTCTATTTACTAATCAGGTGACTTCTGAAGGCAATTGGTTCCACTAGATTTTAGTTAGGGGTAAAGGGGCTGAATACAAATGGACACCACATTTTTCAAGTATTTGTAAAAAATTTGGAAACCCTTTATCATTTTCCTTCCACTTCACAATTATGTGTCACTTTGTGTTGGTCTATAACATAAAATCCCAGTAAATAAAACATTTACGTTTTTGGTTGTAACCTGACAAAATGTGGAAAATGTCAAGGGGTATGAATACTTTTTAAGGACCTGCATGTGTCACCATATCTCACTAGAGATAAAATGGTAAGCCCACTCTTGGTTTTAATCCTGCGTTACAAAAAAAAAAAAACACGACCCAACCTTTGATGTGTTTTGCTTTGCAATAGATCTTAGTTGTAGAGTGGAAGGAGGCCAGGGGGAAATAACTTATTGTACAAATTTAATGAAACAATTTAAAAAATAAATGTACACATTTAGTTCTGGTATTACCATAATTTTAGTTCTGACAGTAACTCTACTAAAGAACCTATCCATAAATTGATATGTATCCTATACATTAATTATTAAATGATTAATCCGCCATTAAATGCACGTAACGTACTGTACACTTCACAAATTATACAGTATGTAGTCACTGCAATACATATATTTTAAAGATATCTCATTAAATTCATGAACTCCTGTTTAAAGTCTATGGTGATACAATCATATTATCTCTGGTTCTTACTGTCTCGTATAAAATACTAGAGGGTCTGATCAGATCAGCTGCCCCTGTGATGAAGAGCTTGTAGGAGAAGAAGTAGGAAAAATCACAACACGCTGCACTTTTCTCTTGATTATATTTTAGGGTTCTAGCCAAGTATGCATTTCTTAGGTCCCATACACAAGGTGATGCACATTTCGCATGTACTTCCCAGCTTTCAGCCCTCGAAATGACATTGAACTGAAAGGCTCATTGTGAAATAGAAATGTAACTTGTGTTTGATGTTGCACTGTGTTTCAGTGAATGCGCACATAATTAATTGCTTGTCATACTGCAACCACATTCCAATACTGCACTCACCTTGACTGGACATGTGTGCAGCCACAGATGGTGCAAGGGCATATGTGTCTGCATACTGTGGCCACGTGTCCCTTTTTCTAAATTAACAAAAGAAATTAGGATTTCTATGGCACCTTCTGTTGTAGAGGAGCCTTCAGGATAGATGGTCACTTTGTTCATTCAGGACAAAGGGAATTGTTCTCTTGAAAGGACAGTCCCCAGCACTGCCCACAAATATTCTGGTTTACCATGCTCCCCTACTAATGCGTTGCTCATGTGACCCCTTCATCTCTACCAGAATTCAGTGGTAGGACCTGAGAAGGGAATCTTGGGTGGGGCGGGGAGGATATCTAACCCTAACCCTGACCCTGGGTAATCTGTGTCAAGCTTACACAAGGTTAATGATTCTCCCTCCCTTTCTCACATGACAATGTTCGGATCTGGTGATTGCCCATTTTTGTCAGAGGACCGGATTGGTAGGGTAGTGTGAAGAGGGAATCAAGGGGTGGTGTGTTCTTTTAGGAGAGCATTTCCATTTGCCCAAATGAAGGCTCTTATGAGGGTTTATTCTTACCACTGTGTGCACACAATTTCAATTTCTTCTGTTATTTGTGTTTCTAAGCAGACAGAATTAAAAATGCTAGGAAAGGAGAAATATTGTTTAATGTTCAGGAAGTTTGGTAAGCTTCAGTCATGGGCATCCGCAGGTAGAGGCAAGGGGGAGAAAGTGCCCCCCCTGGAAATCAGGGATCAGATGGGGTTACCCACTAAGTCCTTATCCTAGTACCCGCCCTGCTTGCACCTGTACACAGTTTATCAGGGCCGGTGACAGCTGGTCTACATAGTGGGAGCGGCCTAGGAGACGGAGGCCATGGGAATGGAGAGCAGCAAGACGCCAGGAACAGCAGGCACAGAGTCCCTGGTGCCTCCCAGAGCATGAACTCCTTAAAACTCCTTACTGCTCCCAGGCCTTGAGAACAGACTGACCGGGGTTCCCAAAACAAAGAAGGGTAGGAAATGCAAGCAACCAGGGACTGTTCCATGTCACATCATAGATCTGATGGAAAGAACAGAGCACCTCCTGTCCTCAGCGAGAATGGAAATGGGTCTTGCCAGCTGTCTCTCTCTCTCTCTCCCCCCCTTCACGCCTCTCTGTCACCCCTTTTCTCTCTCTGTCTTCCTGACCTCCCCGTCTCTCTGTCACCTCCCTCTGTCTCTCTCTCACCCCCACATGTATGCAGTCTCTTGTGCCATGTCTGCAGTCTCCGACTATCTCCTGTACCATGCCCACATTCTCTGACCGACTCCTGTACCATGGCCGCAGTATCTGACCATCTCCTGTAATATGTATGCAGTCTCTGACCGTTATAATGTGACAATGACATTGTTGAAAAGCATCAGAGCATGGGTGACCTTAAAATCATGCCCCCCCCCCCCCCCCAAGAAAAGTTCTATGCCTTCGGTATCTGTTTTCTATCATTATATAGGTTTCAAGGATCTTAGGTTTGTTTATGATAAATTTGTTTTTTGGCCTTGGCTTTAGGGCAGCCTTAATCATAATTTTTCCTCATTGTCATATCTGCTCTGACATGCAATAAAGAAGCTGGATTTATGAAGTTCATTTCAGTTTACATTTGTTCTGAGCAGCCCTCATCCATATGTTTGACAGAAACCTTTTATATCCCTATAAAATTGAGTTGTCCTATAAAATATTGGACATAGTACTGGAAGATAGATAGACGAACCATTGTAGTGTAGGGCTTGGAGCAGACAACTTGTGTTAAAACCCTAAATTAAGGCTTACCATTTTTTGAGACTTCACCTGTGGTTATATTGTATTTTTTTTTCTTGTTGTCATATATATATTTTTTGGTACTCCAGTAGAATAGCAAACTGACAGTTAACAAATTATGGTAAAAACAAAGACAAAAAAAGTATACTTTTTTTTATATAATGGGGATATCAAATCAAAACAATGTCTACGTGGTCAGTATTACACAGCCCAACGTATTTCTAGGCTAGCAGTGTTAATGGCTTGATTTTTTTCGTGTAATTCAGAGAATAGTGTCCCTTTAAAGATGGGCAAGAATACAGGCAGATAGATTAGATTGGATTGAAAAGATAGAGGAGAATGGATAGCTTCTCTCCGCCTCCTCCCATCTCAATGTGATTCTTTTCAATCCAATCTCTCAGTGAGGAAATGAAGAGATGTGTAATGATTGTAACACAATGAACAGTGGAGCTTGTTATGTGCTGCGTTGGTGTAACCCTTACAGTATAGCCACCCCACATTATTTCTTCCTTGTGTGTTCTGATAGGGTTCTAGATCCAGACTTTAATAAAAACACGCTGGCATCACATCCATTCCTGTTTTCTTATCCACTTTGTGGACTACTCTTTTGTAGATGTGTATAGCAAGTATTTCTTAAGAAATTAAGAAAATTGGTTTTAACCCAGCTTTCCTTATTAATAAAATAACTGAATTTTTTATTTAGGTATACTGAACCAGTTGCACAACATCTGAATAGCTACAGTTACCTCCTTATTGGTCTGCAGTGTATCTATGGAAGATTTCAGGTAAGAGTTCAAGTACGGTAGATGTGTTTTTTTTTTTGATCAGCTTACCATTAATTTTGTAAATCATAAATTAAATGCACATTTCAAGGGAAACTGTAGTCTCCTTCTGTAAATCAACCACTATCTTTCCCCATACTCCTAAACAGTGACAGGCTGAGCGCTTATGGTTTGAATCAGGATCGTAACTGATCTTGACATTTTATAGATGGGCAACTCCTATCCTCATATTAATTAGTGGTTCCAAATTAATAATTACTACAGTAGGCAACAGACACAAAAGATACACACGCATCTTTCCAAATAACTGTTCTGCTTTATTATGACACAATTGAAGGTTTTTATAGACATGATTACGTAGGTATCGCATTAATATTGCAATTGTACGTTTATGTTAACAAGGGGCGTAACATAGGCGCCGTGTGCAATACATAAAAAATAGAATACAATTACCGTATTTATCAGCATATAACACGCACAGGCGTATAACACGCATCTTCATTTTAAGAGGGAAGTTTCAGGAAAAAATACATTTTTAAATAAACAACTGTGAAGATGAGGGTCAGTGTCCATCAATACAGCCTGATCAATGCCCATCAATGCAGCTTGGTCAATGCCCATCTGTAGCCTCACAATTTCCCATCAATGCAGCTTGATCAATGCCCATTTGCAGCCTCCCTATTGCCATGAATGCAGCCTGATCAATGCCCATCTCAGGGAGGGGGGTGGGATGAGCGCCGTCAGATTACATACAGTGAGAATCTCCTGTTTACTCGGCGGTCTTTTTAATACAAAGTTCCGCCTCCTGGACCGGCTTCTATGATAGACAGAACACTGGTCAAATGCCGGCCCAGGAGACGGGACTTTCTATTACAGAGGCCGCTGAGTAAACAGGAGCTTCTTGCTGTATGTAATCTGTCTGCGCTCGTCCTGTCCCCCTCCCTGTTCTCTCGAGGCAGCCCAAATTGCAGTATCGGCGTATAACACGCACACACTATTTGCAACCGATTTGCAGGGTGAGTGTTATACGCCAATAAATACAATATATACAGAACTTACAAATTTCCTTTATATAACATGCTAGCCTATCATGGTTGTGCCAGAAAAAGAAGAAGTTCTTCCAGACAGTTGCCTGGACAATATTGCATACTGGCAAGGGAAAAAACCTTACACCATAATACCCAAATAGAGTTTTATTTCTGTTTTGTAGTTTATATATTTCATGCTAAATACTTGCAGGGGATCCATTTAGACCTATGTCTACAGCAGGGGTCTCTAAACTGCAGCCCTCAGGACATATCTGGCCCACTTCAAGACCTTACCTTTCCTGTAGCTATGGTCAATGGCAGATCCTACGAAAGAGGGTTCAAATCATTTGGTCTCCACTTCACTCCTCCCTACAGTCTCTATTGCTGATCTGATGGCGACATTAATGTAAGAGGGGACTATGAGAAGGACCCTGATTTAAGGGGAGCTTCTGATGGAGACATCGGTGTAAGGGGGGACTATGATGGAGACGCTGGTGTAAGAAGGGGACTCTGATGGGGGCACTGAAGACACTGATGTGGGGGGGGGGGAACTCTGATGTAAGGGTGATTGTGATGGAGACACTGGTGGAAGGGGGATTTTGATAGAAATCCTAATGGAAGGGGATTGTCATGGGTTTTAGTAAAGTTAATTTTCTCTTGTTCTGTATCATATCATATATAAATAACAAAAAAAAAAAAGGATTCAAGTAAATCGTATTAATTTACATGTTATTCATATATGAAACTTTTTTTTTTTTTTGGTCCAGCAAATATTTGTAAAATATGATTGTGGCCCTCATACTCAAAAGTTTGGAGAACCCTGATCTACAAAAATTGGCAAAAAGCAAAAAAATTGATAACATTTAAATAAGATCAGACACCATATGGTGTTAGGACAGAGCACTGGTTTATTTATGGTCCGCTGTTGTATCCATGGAGCCTGAGAAATAGGAATAAGTTCCTGTTTATGGCAATTTGGATGCCCAAGCAGCCTGAAATACACTGTAAAATGCTCAGTTCTTGGGGGTGGGGGGAAGGAAGAGGAGTAACACTAGTGGTCAAGTTAGTAGTCACAAGGTTTGTTTAAAGCAGACCTTGCACCTAAATAGCTTATTATTTAAGGGTCACACTCCCTCATCTTAATTTGCTGCACAAAAAGTTGAAAACAAAACACCTGTGAGAACCTCTGTTGAGATTTGGGATAACCATTCTGAGGATTTTGTTAAAAGGATGATGATGTCACAACAACAACTTTTCATCCCCCATAGGTGTTTTTGGACTTTGTTTGCAACTGATTGAGATGGAGGAGGCAGGCTCTCAGTAAAAAGGATGATGAGTAAATAAAGTAGATAAATACGATGTAATGCCGTGTACACGCGGTCAGAATTTCCAGCAACAAATGTTCGATGTGAGCTTCCGACCGTGTGTACACAATTCAATGCACAAAAAATCAACGCATGCTTGGAATCGTTAAACGCCATTTTTTGGGAGATCACCTCCCAGAGGGGGTTAGCTGATGCAAGGAGGAGCCGAGACAACCACCGAGGGACCCCAGAAGATGTGGATCGGGGCCACTCTGTGCAAAACGAACTACACAGTGGAGGGAAGCATGTTTGTTATTTAAAAAAAAGTGAAGCTTTACAACCACTTTAAGCTCAAACTTGCTGTGCTTTACAACTTAAGATTTTCTCGTTTTGGCAATGAGGCTTTAGTGAACACACCAATGTGGGCAGAAAAAAAAAAAAAGTTAAATAGCCTGGGATATTATTTTTTGTATTTTACTAGCTAGGAGCTGCATATTGTTTTATTTTTATTTCCATCAAACAGTCATAAAATGTATTAGTATGTGTAGTGGGCTGCTAAGTGATATGGCCCACCAAGCCTTAGCAACTGTCTTTTGCAGGCAGGGACCGCAGGCCTCTTTAGTGTAGCAATGAAAAGTTCTTGGTGCAAGCTGCCCTATCTTCAGCTACTGAGCTCAGTAACCCATCTTCAGGCCCTGCCTGCCCTCCTGGCTGCAGCTGCCTTTCTCCACTGCCCATGGCACCACAGTCTATACTACTGGCTCTGCACCCGTCCCAGACTGCATGCTCCCAGTCCTCTCAGGCGTGCCTCCCCAGTCCTCCTGACAATGCATGTCACTCACCAGCCCTTCTAGCTGCGATCAGTAGTTCCCTCCTGAAGACTTTCCTTGCAGTACTCTCTGCTGTCCTCTCTTTCTCCTCTTGTGCCTCCTGTCCAGGACACCCCTGTCTGCACCCGAGCCCAGGCCCAAGGTCACCCCCCCCCCCCCAGACTGGGGAGCTCCTTCAAAGGCCCCGACAACCTAGCACTCCATCTCCAGTTCTTCCATCCTACAACTCCTCCCTAGTATATCAGTGGGTATTTAAGGAGGTCTGCCTGCTGCCAATAAAGGTTGGGGATCAGGGATCTTTAGAACATCCCAGGCAGCTCCACCTCTCCTACTAGAATCCTTTAAAAGAAAAAGGGAGGTCTCAGTGACACTGCCTGTGAGTCACCAGCTGCTACTCTGAGCCACTCCCAGCCCACACAAACCAAAACAAACAGGCCTGGCTGCCAGCCAGGCCTGCCTAAATTTACATAACCTATAGCACAAAAACCCTATTTTAGCACCTACCCAAGTATAGGGTGTTACATATGTGTAGTGTGTCTTTATGGGTAACAACTGTTGAGAAGTTAAACCTTTCTTTTGAACTAGATGAGCACTGTATATTTTTGGGTTTCATGGGGCATGTGGCTGCATTGTTTGGAAGTGGGTGGTTTTAGGATCAATGTTCTTACTGGAAACACCTTCTGCCCCTGTGGCAGGTTCCTCCTTCTAGCAACTTCAACTTTTTGTCCTGCAGCCCCTGTATGAAAACTATGTGGTGTCTACTTTTTTTTTCTCTCAGGTTTTTGCAGTCTTGCTACGTATTTGACCAGTTCTGTGTTTGTTGATGGTTCTAAAAGGACAAAGAGGAGGAATACAATGATAAATGCATAAGGGCGGTAGTAACTACTTACAGCAAAGAATGCCTTGGCTCCTGCAGAATTGATCATAGAAATAGACAAATACTGTGAATCAGATAATAATATATAATACACTGAACCACAACAACAATATTTTTTATCCTTAAAATCTTCAAATATAGCCAAAATACTTCCTACATAATCAAGTTAATTGGTTTAATTTCCTCCTTCTAAATTTTAGTCACACATTGGCACAACAATGCTTCCACCCTTCTTTTGTACAGTACAATAAGATTATTATTTTTTTTGTGTGTTTTTTGTTTTCTTATGAGACTCAAAGCACGCCATTGTTTAATATGTTTATATTTCCACTTTTGATGCCATTGATATAATTTTGGTATTGTAAAATTACCTTCTGACAGCTGAACTAGTAAAGTTTTGCAAATCCCAGTGAGTTTTTTTGCTAATAACCGTTAAAGCGGAGTTCCACTCAAACGCTTATTTGTCTCCCCCCTCTGGTGCCACATTTGGAACCTTTCAGAGGGAGGGGGGAACAGGTACCTGTTTTTGACAGGTACTGTTCCCCATTTCCGGGAGATGGCCCCCTTCTCCTTTCTCCGCCGCTGGACGATTGTATTAGAACGCGGTGATGTAAAACGCGACGACGTGCTGAAAAAATTAAGTTCAATGCTTCCACGCATGCTCGGAATCAAGTCGACGCATGCTTGAAAGCATTGAACTTAATTTTTTCAGAACGTTGTCGCGTTTTACATCACCGCGTTCTAATACAATCGTTTTTTTAACTGATGGTGTGTAGGCACGACGGACCATCAGTCAGCTTCATCGGTTAACCGATGACAACGGTCCATCAGACCGTTCTCATCGGATGGACTGAGCGTGTGTATGCGGCATTACCTGTCCAGGGGGCCCACGATGTTTACATCCAAGGCAAACTTCGGACCGGCTGTCGGGTACACTCGCCGCCATTTCTGGTAAGGGAATCCAGTAGTGAAGCCTTTTGTCTTCACAGTCAGCCTCCCTACTGCACAATGCGCGAAGCGTGCTACACTTTCCAATTGGTCCAGCGGCGGAGAAAGGAGAAGGGGGCCATCCCCCGGAAATGGGGAACAGTACCTGTCAAAAACAGGTACCTGTTCCCCCCTCCCTCTGAAAGGTTCCAAATGTGGCACCAGAGGGGGGAGACAATTAAGCGGAAGTTCCACGTTTGAGTGGAACTCCGCTTTAACGGTTATTAGCAAAAAAACTCACTGGGATTTGCAAAACTTTACTAGTTCAGCTGTCAGAAGGTAATTTTACAATACCAAAATTATATCAATGGCATCAAAAGTGGAAATATAAACATATTAAACAATGGTGTGCTTTGAGTCTCATAAGAAAACAAAAAACACACAATCGGTCCGCTTCCGAAGACGTAACGAATACGAAACGTGCGTAAAGCGGTCATCTGCAACCCCAGGGGAAGAAAGACTGAGCCGCTGCCAGGGTACAGATGAGCTACACTACTGACAAGAGTTGGTCAGGGCAACCCAGAGTGAGCGACCATCCAGCCAGAGGGATCACTGCTGCGGTCTCGCTGGGACTGGTAAGAGGGCCTGTTGGCTATTATTCATTCGTTTTTCTAGGGACTGAGCCATTAGGAAGTGTCTAACCTGCTATCCCCTAGGCCTTATTGACCGCCATCACAAGCTCCAAAGCTGGGCCTCTAGGTGGTGGGGTGACACTAATTTTTACTGCACCAGGTGACACCAACCCTAGTGATGCCACTGTACAATCCTGCTGCTGCAATGTCAGACGAGACTTCTAGTTCATTCCCAGAATTCTGTGAATGATGCAGCTCTGTAGGCAGGCAGATCCTGGCACAGCCACAGTGTTTTTAAATTGTAACAATGGTTTTGGGGAAAGGATCCCCTGCCTGCAGTCACAGGGGGTTGGGGGGGATGGGTGGGAGAGAACTCGGCTGCTCCAAGGTAACATGGTACATGTTACACCCTAAATATGGACATAAATTTTACAAAAGGTAAACTTGTCCTTTTTAAGGCTATCCCTGGTGCTATCAGCTGCTGGACTCGTTTGATGTGTGAAATAACGTCTCTTTGCTTGTCTTTGGTTGGCAACTTAAGAAAAACTCCCCACCAGTCACTGAAGGACATAACAATGCTCATGTTGGCACTTTTGCTGGCCTGTAATTTAAATGCTTCTCGTAGCATGATGAGCAACAGCTGCAACTAAGCCAGCTTTTTGCTTTGATTTAACCCCAGTAGTTTTGTCTGATCTTTTATCATTCCTAAGCCATACATTTTATCACAATTAAGTCGAATTTGCAGTGATTACACAAAGCTTCTGAGCAGATGGTCTGTGAAATTGGTCTTTGGGCGTGAACTTTTTTTATGCGCTGTGTCCTCCCTTTTTTTTTTTTTTTATTGGAAATTACCAATTTAGCTGCTTAAAGAGAATTGCTGGATTTAAAAAAAAAACATACTCACCTAGGTGGATGCAGCATCGGTTCAATAAATTTGTCCCCTCTACACCGAGAACTGAGCAATTAAAGGCCGCTGAACGCTCATTTTTTTTTTTAGGTCTGCTCTGCGCACACAGTGGTGACTGTCCAGCTGGGTCCCTCCTGCACTTACTTTAGTGCCAGACTGTGGATGGAGCAGCTGGCTCAGTCTCCTAGCAGCATGCTGAGAGGATAAGTCAGCTGCCGTTCAGGCATGTGGGCGGATCTTGAGATTGTTGGGATCTCTGCAGAGACTAGACTGGCTCTGTGATGTCACCCAGCAGTGGATTGTAGCCCACTGTCGGCTGAATCTGGGTCACAGGACAGGCGTGCAAAACAACTAACTGCATTCTTGTGATCCACATGGTAAATATGGCCAAAATGGCGTTGGCCATACTTCTCCTTTTAACTATTTTGTTTTGAGAAGTCATGTTTCATTTGTTTATGCCGGCATGATAAAATATGAAAATATGTTTTTGCTGTCCATGTCAGGCCTTGCATGTGTTCAGAATGTGTTTCGGGCAAAGTAAGTAGTTTGAGTACTTTTAGCACTTCATTTTAGGCTTCTCTTTAACTTTCCAAAGATTCCAGGTTTTTATAGGCTATTGTAGGCACCAAGCCATCAGGGAAAAATAAACCTGCCCCTTGGTGTCTGTGTGATCTGGCTGGTGTAGCACCTTGAGAAGACTTCAAAGGGTATTTTAAGGGTATTTTAAGGTTGGGTTCACATATGAGCATGCAGCAGGAGTCCAGGACATCCTCATTCACCGTTTCAGGTTGGATTTCAGCCTGAATTTTTGGCTGCATTCAGACCAGAAACGGACCAAAAGACGCACAGAACTCCTGTGCAAATCGCACCGGAGCTGCTGCAGAGATATGTGAACCGGCTCCATAGAGAGCCAGTCACAATCTTTTACTGTACAAATTGGATGCGGGGAAACCCCCGCATCCAATTTGCACTAATGTGAGCCCAGCCTAAAGCCTCGTACACATGGTACGATTGTTGGCCATCAAGCATCTGATTTTTGCCAAAAGGGCATGTGCCAGGATTTTGTCTTGCATAATAACGGTACATAATTGTCATGTCACAAACTGTAGTGACCTACTACAAGGAATTTCAGCTCTTGAGCGCCACCCTTTGGGCCCCTTCTGCTAATTTTGTTTGGTGAGCATTGATTCCAAGCATGCGTGTTTGTACTTTCGACTTTGTGTGTGATGGATTTGTGTACTGACCATATGAAAATCGGACATCAAACTGGTGTCTGTCGAAAATTTACTAGCCTGTCATCCAACATTTGTTGGCCAAAAGTTGGACAACAATCATCAAAAGGAACATATAAACAGTAATGCCACATACACACGATCGGTTCATCCGATGAAAATGGACCGATGGATTTTTTCATCAGATATCCGATGAAGCTGACTTTCATCAGTCTTGCCTACACACCATCAGTCAAAAATCCATTTGTGTCAGAACGTGGAGACGTAAAACACTACGACATGCTGAGAAAAACGAAGTTCAATGCTTCCGATCATGCGTCGACTTGATTCTGAGCATGCGTGGATTTTTAACCGATGGACTTGCCCACAGACGATCGTTTTTTTCTATCGGTTTTTTAACCATCGGATAATTTTAAAACAGGTTCTAAGTTTTTTCACCGATGGGAAAAAAACAATAGGGCCCACACACGATCGGTTCGTCGGATGAAAACGGTCCATTGGACCGTTTTCATCAGACGAACCAATCGTGTGTACGCGGCATAAGATTTTAGGACAACAGTCTGTCAACAGACAATCCCTTGCCAACAATAGAACTGTGTGTACAAGGCTTAAGAGTCGAGAAGCCTAAGCCATGTTTCGTGATGATTATGAACATTTTCAGTGACCTAATATAAAAAGCTACACATGCGGTATGCAGGTGGGACATATTACTTGTGTCACTGTAATTCATCAAAGTGCTATGAATCGGCATTTGAAGAAAGATTACCATTAGGGTAGCGCTAAGGAGCAACATGCCTGGCTTGTGCTTGCCAAAAGGCAAGTGGTGTGTTGCAGCATTGTAGGCCAGCTTCTCGATAGGGTTGTGACCGGGACTAGCCTTGGCCACTCTGGCCACATGTACTCTCATTGTTGACTTGATTCATTGTTTCCTTTCATCACCAGATAGCTGTTTAATTCTCCAGTGAAATTTCTTCGTACAGCTTTCAATCAATTGTTCCCTCTGTGTTAAAGAGCTGTGCATGAGAAAACTAGAAACTAGGGAAATGGACTTTAACGGCACGTGTGCCGTTAAAGTCCATTTCCGTTTTCGAATATCAATTATCGGGACGTTGGCACACTGCTATCTGTGTATCCACGGTGTCACCCTGTGAGGATACACGTTAAAGCGGAGCTCCACCCAGGATAACAACATTTTACAATGTTGTTATAAAAAAAATTAAAAAAAAAACCTGAAAAAATTTTTAAAAAAATACTCACCCGAAATAGCTGTTGCTATGCGGAAGTCCGTAATCTGCCTCTTCCTGAACCGCGGTGTGTTTTCTTCTTGTTCTTCTCCTTGTGAATGGGGCGCGCTGCTTCCTGGGAACTGTGTGTGTTCTCAGAGAGCAGCGCGCCCATTCACAAGCCAGCGTGAGACTCACGCAGGCGCACTAGGAAATGGGCAGTGAAGCCATACGGCTTCACTGCCTGTTTCCCATAGTGTGAATGGCGGCGCGGGACCCGGAGCGATCGTGGGACCGGCATCGGGGGGGGGGCCGTCAGCGCGGGCGCCTAGGACAGGTAAGTGTCCTTATTTAAAGTCAGCAGCTACACTGTTAGTAGCTTCTGACTTTAAAAAAAAAAATTCCCGCGGCTGGAGCTCCGCTTTAATTCATAATCTTTCTAAAGAGCTGTGCATGCCCAAATTCATGATGTCTCCTCAGCCAAGTTTTGCAGTTTAATGAGGTTTTGATCTATCAATGTTTACCCCCCCCCCCCCCCACAGTGTGTCTCCGTAAACAGTGTTTTTTTTGCAATGGACACATGAACAGATGTTGACAAGTTCAGAGGATTTCTGTAGGTCCTTTGATGTTAATATAGAATTATTTTTCTCAAATGTAGCAATGCTTACAGTTTTCTTGCTGTAATTTTTGAAGAACACCACAATTTTAACCTTTTCAATATTAAGGCCATTTTTTTGTTGTTAAAATGCATATTCAAGGATTAAAGATTACTTTAAAATCTCCACCTCTGTAACATTTATATTCTATGTGTGTGTGTGTGTGTGTGTATAATATACACATACAGTTGTTTTTATAAGTTTTACATATCCTAGCAGAATTTATGATTTCTTGGGCATTTTTCAGAGAATATGAATGATGACACTAAAACGTTTCTTTCACTCATGGTTTGTGTTTGGCTGAAGCCAGGGCTCAAGTCCTGTGGGAATGCATCGGAACGGCGTCCCTGCACTCTTTTCACAGCAGGAACGCAGTTCCCTTTGCAGGACTAGAGCGGGCAAGAGCAGCCCGAGCCAATCCTTCACTAAGCGGTGATGCCCAGCTCGAGTCACTTTCAGAGGCAGGCGAACCTTAGTAATCCTTTATGTTACTGCCCGCTTCCTGTATATGGATTCATCGGGTGTGTGCGGGTATTCTATCACTTCCTCGATGCCGCAACGTCACCTGGGAGCTTTTGTCATTGTTCCCAGGAGACATTGCGGAGGTCTGCCGTGAGTTATTGCAGGATTTAGAAAGGACTTGCTTAAAGCGGAGTTTCACCCTTAAAATCACTTTGTTTCATTACATCCAGCATACTGGCGTCAGCGCCAGTATGTTTTATTTTTTATTTTAATGCATGTACTTGCTTTATATAAAATCATTGAATTTCAGGCGCACCGCGGAATGTCGCCACTATAAGGCGTCACGCCTTCCGGAAACATCCGATTAGCATTCGGCTTTTCTCGGCGCCTGCTCACAGACCCAGGAGCTGACTGCGCAGGTGCCGAAAATAGACGGTCCTAGTTCGGGTTTTTTCGGAGGGCGTGACGCGGCTATATACGGCGCCTGCGCAGTCAGCTCCTGGGTCTGTGCGCAGGCGCCGAGAAAAGCCGAATGCTAATCGGCTGTTTCCGGAAGGCGTGACGCCTTTATAGCGGCGACATTCCGCGGTGCGCCTGAAATTCAATGATTTTATATAAAGTAAGTACGTGCATTAAAAAAAAAAAAAACAGCATACTGGCGCTGACGCCAGTATGCTGGATGTAATGAAACAAAGTGATTTTAAGGGTGGAACTCCGCTTTAAATAAAAAAAAAAACATGCGGTTTAGTAATTATGCATATGAGCATATATATTTTTTTTTTTGGTGGGGGAGTGGATCTTGGGTGGGAGTTCCCACACTTTTTTCCCCAGGACTTGACCCCTGGCTGAAGCCATTTATCAACTGTGTTTACTCTTTTTTAAATCATAATGACAACAGAAACTACCCAAATGACCCTGATCAAAAGTTTACATACCCTGGTGATTTTAGCCTGATAACATGCACACAAGTTGACACAAAGTAGTTTGGATGGCTATTAATGGTAATCATTAAAAGAACAGCGCCAATCTAAGTGTAGCATAAGAATAAGGACTTTATTTGCAAATGTTTAAAAAACTCACTAGAAGGTTGTAGTTTTTAGGCACATCATTAAAATGAGCAGCATTGTCCAATTACACAGGAGTCCAGCATAGTTTCATGTGGTGCGGTCCTGTGGAGCTTGGCGGCACCAGGCTGGCTGTGGAGGGCACAGGGAGAGTTCATGGAGGGCGCTGGACGTCGCTAGTGTGAAAGGTTGCTGCTAGTGGGCACTGGGTGATGATGCACGCGTTTAGAGCATGCCTGCTCCTTCATCAGGCATACCGTCAGCCATCTTTGATGTGGTTAAATAGGACTGGCAAAGCAGGGCAGGTCAGTGACATCACTACAGCCCGAAAAAAAAAGAGACCATAAAAAAAACATATATGTCTATAGATGATGACTGGCCAATAAAAACATCAGTTTGACAAACAGATATTGATATGTAGATCAAACAATGAATTATGAACTTGTAATAAGGATCATATGTATAATGGTAATTCATGAAAAACCAATGGAAATCTGGACTGTAAAATTAATTACAAGAAACGGAAAGAAATTTTCTCTTAGGACTATAAGGCTACTGTGAAGGAGTATATAGTTAAAATACGGTTATTAGGGAGCAAGTAAAGGAAAAACATCAATACATATGGAAAGGAACTACACCTTGGCGCATATGTATGGATACACAAGAATGTACAATTTTGGACCACTTATATGATACTGCTTATGCATGCACATCAAGGTGTGAATATATATATACCAACTTAGAAACTAGGCTGGGATAGTGACAAAGCATTAAATGAATAGTTATAGGAGGGAGCTGATTTCAATATCTTCGTTTAACCCTCCAGGTGAAAGGGCGTCCAGGGCAGTGTTTTTCAACTCCAGTCCTCAAGGCACACCAACAGGTCATTTTTTCAGGCTTTCCATTTTTTTGCACAGGTGATTTGATCAGTTTCACTGCCTTAGTAATCACCACAGCCATTTCATCTGAGGGAAATCCTGAAAACGTGCCCTGTTGGTGTGCCTTGAGGACTGGAGTTGAAAAAACACTGGTCCAGGGTATAAATCCAGAAAGACAATATTCTTTTCATTAAAGGTAACCATACTCACCCCTAATCTGCGTGTAATTAGTGTGTGTGTATGAAAGGTCAATGAGTTTCTGGACTCCTGGCAGACCCTTGCATCTTTCATCCAGTGCTGCACTGTTGTTTCTGGATTCTGAGTCATGGGGAAAACAAAAGTATTGTCAAAGGATCTGCGGAAAAAGGTAGTTGAATTGCATAAAACAGAAAATGGGTATAAAAAGATATCCAAGGAATTAAAAATGCCCATCAGCATATGCCAGACGGGGAGTGGTTAAAGATAAGTGAATGGATATGAAATGTGTCAAGACTTAAAATTACATGTGACCCAGAAATGGCAAAAAAAAATAAAAAAATATGGTGGCCAGCTCATTAGGTTAAAGCTAATGGTGAATGATGTCCCTAGAATTATTACTGTCACTCCAGTGTGCATGGTGATACAGAATTTGTGTCTCATAATTGTTTTTCATACACGTTCACATCCAATGGGTGCTATTGAATGTTCCTTGGAATGTGGAAACCTATTAAACTTTTTTGGAGTGTTTTTTAATGTATTTTTATTAAACTTTCATTTTATGAACTTTTTTTTTTTTTCTAAAAACTTTATTGCTGTAACAAGGGGGCAGAGAGGCAGCTCTAGTGGCCCGGCTTCATTACTTCTTTATAGCTGTTAAAACTTTTATGCAAAAGCTGGCAGCCAGGAGTAAATATGCAAACAAACTCCTGGCTGCTATAACAGCACAGAGTTTCTGTACATCATGGGTAGGGTGACCACGTGTCCCGGATTGCCCGGGACAGTCCCGCATTTTGCTTGTCTGTCCCTTGCACCTTCATTCCAGGACAATACAGTGTCCCAGAATGAAACTGACACAGCCACCCTCAAAGCCAAACTTATGCCCCCAAAAAAGGCCGCCACATCACTGCTTTACTCACTGACAGTACTTGTCCTGGCTGGGAATGTCTGGAGGATCACAGAATCCTGCCTCTTGTGTCCAATCACTGTGCTGTGATTCGCTACAGCACAATCTGATTTTTGGGAAGGGTGGTGTCTTTGAATGGGAGTTTGGAAATGTGGTCACCCAAATCATGGGTGCTCAACCTATGGCCATCCAGCTATTGCGGAACTACAATTCCCATCATGCCTTTGGGAGTCATGCTTGTAACTGTCAGCCTTGCAATGCCTCATGGGACTTGTAGTTTGGCAACAGCTGGAAGGCCACAGGTTAAGCACCTGTGATGTACATGCTGGCGCTGCTGCTGATGTAACGGTAAGACGGCAGCAGTAAAGAGTTAAGGAGAATAGCCATCGTATTACAATTTCTCCACAGCTTGTGTTAAAGTGAATTAATGAGCACCCAGACCTGTATAAATTCTTCTGTGGGCTTTTCAAAGCTTGATGCATCTCTACATTTCTTCTAAAGCTCTGTGGAAATGCTTTTGATTGAGACATGGCTCTCATGAGCAAAATCATTACTGAAAGAGCACATTCTGTCCATCACCAAAGGTATGTGTACCAGGACTACTTCAAACCTCACCTCAAATTACATCTCATTGATTGGAGTAGATTGCAAACACCCTCATTTCATGGTATCCTTATCCAGCCGATATACTTGCTACTTCCATCAAGAATATTTTGATTGTTTAACCATGTATACAACATAGACATTGTAGTGAGACACCAAAATCCAGGTAACACAAGGATTTTCCAAAAAAAAAAATCTTGAATATATTATTATATATATATATATATATAATATTTGGATTATGTCTTTGAACTGCAATTTTGTGCATATAAATAAAATAATTTTCTGACCCCTTCTAACCACTTGCTGACCGCCGCATATACAGTAAGTCAACAGAATGGCATGGCTGCGCAAAGGGACGTACCTGTACGTCCCTTTGAATTTGCTGCCATGCGGGTACGTGTGCGCCCCTGCTGCGTGCTCTATGAGCGTGCCCACTGACTCGATGTCCGCCGGGTGCCTGCGATCGTCAGGGAGATGCCTATGTAAACAAGGCATTTGCCTGTTCTGCCTAGTGACATGGCAGGAGATCTACTGCTTCCTGTCATTGGGAGCAGTGAGCGCTGTCATGTCACTGGTATCCCATCCCCCCACAGTTAGAATGACTCCCTAGGACACACTTAACCCCTTCTTTGCCCCCAGTGTTTAACCCCTTCTACTATTTTCACAGTAATCTGTGCATTTTTATAGCACTGATTGCTGTATAAATGAGAATGGTCCCAAAATAGTGTCAAGTGTCCACCATAATATCGCAGTCCCGATAAAAATCGCAGATCACCGCCATTACTAATAAAAAAAAAAATTATAGAAAAAAAAGACTATAAATCTATCTCCTATTTTGTAGACACTATAACTTTTGTGAAAACCAATCAATGTACGCTTATTGCTATTTTTTTGGTTTCTTTTTTTCACCAAAAATATGTAGAATACATATCGGCCTAAAGTGAGAAAGAAATTATTTTTTTATATATTTTTGGGGGATATTTATTATAGCAAAAAGTAAAAAATATTGATTTTTTTTCAAAATTGGCACTCGTTTTTTTGTTTATAGCGCAAAAAATGAAAACCACAGAGGTGATCAAATACCACCAAAAAGTCATTCATTACTCACCCATTTGGGTTTTACTAATGTTATCCATTATCCAATTTAGATTGGAGCCCCATTCACCTACCAGTTGAACATACATTTATCTGGAATACATGTTTTTGCTCTCGGTTTTCCCACTGGCCCTACCTCAGTTCCCGGTTGCAGACAACATTAGGGACCCATGCGTTCCAGTTTGCACATCCTCACATGCTGGAAATGAGTACGTTTTTTGGAGTTGGCCCTTTTTCCATCTCTCCTACTGTCTCCCATTATTTGGGTGTTATGCTAAAACTTGCATATTATACTTGTGTCCTTCTGCATTTTACCCCACTATGCATCCGCCACTGAAGATTGGCAATAATGCCATGAAAGGCGTCTCAGGCTTACACAGTTGCAGGACCAACTTCAGGTTTAATGATTCTATTTTATGAGGATTTTTTAATAATGCGAGGAACAAGTTGTTATACAATGTTTATGGCTTTTGCATCCAGAGCCAGATTAAGAACATCATGCGCCTGGTGCTGAGGATTTTAATGGGCCTTTTATAAATTATAAATATACATTTTTTTTTGTTATGACAAATTAAATTAGAGAGAGGAAGGATGAGAGAGAGGAAGGATGAGAGAGAGGAAGGATGAGAGAGAGGAAGGATGAGAGAGAGAGGATGAGAGAGAGAGAGGATGAGAGAGAGAGAGGATGAGAGAGAGAGAGAGGATGAGAGAGAGAGAGGATGAGAGAGAGAGAGAGAGGATGAGAGAGAGAGAGAGAGGATGAGAGAGAGAGAGAGAGGATGAGAGAGAGAGAGAGAGAGGATGAGAGAGAGAGAGAGAGGATGAGAGAGAGAGAGAGAGGATGAGAGAGAGAGAGAGGATGAGAGAGAGAGAGGATGAGAGAGAGAGAGGATGAGAGAGAGGATGAGAGAGAGAGAGAGAGAGAGGATGAGAGAGAGAGAGGATGAGAGAGAGAGAGAGAGGATGAGAGAGAGAGAGAGAGGATGAGAGAGAGAGAGAGAGAGAGGATGAGAGAGAGAGAGAGAGGATGAGAGAGAGAGAGAGAGGATGAGAGAGAGAGAGAGAGGATGAGAGAGAGAGAGAGAGAGGATGAGAGAGAGAGAGAGAGGATGAGAGAGAGAGAGAGGATGAGAGAGAGAGAGAGAGAGGATGAGAGAGAGAGGGGTGAGGGGTAAGGTAGGGAGGATGAGAGAGAAAAGTGGGACGAGAGAGTGGAAGGGGCCTGGAGCTGCAGCTCCAATAGCCCCTATGTTAATCTGGCCCTGTTTGCATTATGCTTTTTATATGCTTATTGCCATGTATGTTTACTATTATGTATACATTCAAAATCGCATGCTCTGCTATGTGTTTTAGACAAACGCATCCACATTACACTGTCTATCTTTGAGTCCTCTTCTTTTTTTTCTTTTTTTTCTAAATACCACAAAAAGAAAGCTCTATTTGTAGGGAAAAAAGGACGTAAATTTTGTTTGGTTGCAACATCGCACGACCGCGCAATTGTCAGTCAAAGTGACGCAAGGCCGTATCGTAAAAAATGGCCCAGTCATTGGGCAACCAATTCTTCCGGGGTTAAAGTGGTTAAAAACTGGTGGCACTATCCCCTAAAAACTTACTGATGCAAAATACTGCAGAGGGCACTTTGGCTCTATATGGTCAACACAAAAAATTTGTGACACTTGAACAATTATACCATCTGTGTATTAGTTCCTCGACATGTTTCGCAGACTAGAGTACCGCTTCTTCAGGAGCTTTATTGTATACATATAAATATTATAAAGTGATTGCCAAGTTCAAACTACAGGTTAAAAAAGAGAAAACATGCATTAATCAATATCATATATAGTCAAATCAGTAGATATAGAACAAGGATATATATAGTTTAATTGTGGTGACCCCTAAAAGTGGGCCATCTTACCCATAATGCAACCACGTACACGACCCAAGGGGGAGCCCCACACACAGAAAACACAGGTATGGTATCTAATCACAGAAGGAAGGAAAAATATATAATAATGTCCATAAACTGGCTAGCAATAGTCATCAAGTACTCTGGTATGATGTAAATATTGTTACCATCTACCTTTTACTGACTATTTCTAGCCAGTTTATGGACATTATTATAAATTTTTTCCTTTTTTTTTTTTTTTCTTTTTTACAGCTGACATTAACTCCAGTTCCAATTGTTGTAAAGAACTTTTACTCTAATTACCTCTCTCCTAGGAAGGTCCCTTCCCTTTCATTCTTAATTACTGTTTTGAATCTTTTGCAATATCTGCACTTTTGACACCCTCATTAGACCGGCATCTTGTAAGATTGTTCTGGCTATCGAGATTTGAATTTTGCCCACTATCTTGGTTTGTAAAAGGACCACAGTGTGTTTTATGGGTTTTAGTGGAAGCATATTGTATTGATTAGGGACATATTTTAAATTATTAACATGAGGCATTTTATATTCTCTCTTCCTCCTGGTGAACTTCTGTTTATATTGCACAGTTTCTAAAACAATTAAATTAAGAAAAAAAATCATACAATGAACCTCAAAACAATATCTTGGATTAGAGCAGAGACAATAGGAATGATGTGAATTTAATTACAAAACCAGTGGAGCTTCACGCGTCTTTTTAATCTACATATCGGCTAAAAGCGTTACCGCCTACTGCAGCATTCAAATTCTTTCCTTATCCTTGGAGATGGGCAATACTGTGCCTGATATTGTGTCCTCCAAAGTTTGCATAAATGTTTAAAGTGTAGCTTTAGTAAAAATGCAAGAGATTTTTTCTTGGGGGGCAAAAGAAACTACAAGTCTCTTCTGCTAAAAACAACTTTCTTTTGACTCCTAGCATTTTTTTTTTTTTTTACATATGCAATGTAGTACAGTGAACACCCCAGGTCATTCATGGTATTTTATAGGTACCAGCAATTGTTTTGGGGGTTGTCAGGTCACCTGTGGACAGGTGACAAGTGCACCCCGTTGGGGTCAGGGATCACAGGGTAGTGAATCCTATAGCCGACTGCTGCAAACAGAGAGGAAGCGTGAGCCCAAGATTCCCCAGAGCGCAGAGTCTAAGACCCAGCTTGGTGTTTACCAGAGCCTCTGGTGGTGAGGATGGCCTTCACTGCAGCTGGATCCAGGTCGCGGCCCCTAGAGTCCCCTAGGTCACGCTCCGTAGGGAGAGAGGGGAAGCAGCACACAGGACACAAGGTGATGGGTAAGCCGAGTTCGGGGCAACAGACAGACAAGGGTAACCAAGGGACAGGCCAAAAGTCATGGAAACAAGCAAACCAGTCGGAGACAAGCCAAAATTGGTACACAGAAAGGTTAACTTAGCACATGGCAGACAGGAACTCAAGATACCCTCAGACCTGCAGTGCAACAGTTAATATAGACTTCCTGGAATGGCCTGGGGTGGGACCATACAGGAAGGAGAGATGATAAAAAGGCAGCCAGAACAGAGTCAGGCCTCTAATGAACACATGGAGACAGGTAAGCTGCCAGACTTTATTGCATATCCATGAAAGGGGTGATATAAAAGCACACAGGAGTTAAATCATAGCTGTCCTCTTAATGGCCAACGAGTAGAGATGGAAGCTAAAGAAAGTGGGAGAGAGGATGGTGGCCTAACGATGCACAGCATGCAATGGCTTTGACCTATTGGTACTGGAAGAGGGCAAAAAAGCAAGGTGATCTGCCATACTGGGCAATTATGCACATGCTTTAAAGTGGAGTTCTACCCAAAAGTGGAACTTCCACTTATTTGTCTCCTCACCCCCTCCCGTGCCACATTTGGCACTTTTCGTGGGGATGGGGGAATGCCGGGTACCTGTTTTTGACAGGTACCGTTCCCCACTTCTGGAGTTGATGCCACAGCGTCAGAAGTTCCAGGCCCCCTCTTCCTTCCTCCACCACCAGGCTAATTGGAAAGCACAGCACGCTTCGCACATGCGCAGTAGGGGACCAGCCGTGAATTTGAATTGGAGCTCTGTACCGCAGCCTTGCCTTTCCTCCGCCCATGTTTTTTGTGTATAGGGATAGCCAGCAGAATGTGGATGTGCTCAGGAGGCCGTAATGGAAGTGACTAATGGGAGGTGTCTGTGTACAGAAAGCTGTACTAGCTATAGAGAAGAAGGTTCGTTCTTGTTCAAGCACACATTGAAAAAGTGGCAATACACAATACCGCTAAGCATGACTGGAATTGTAGTTCACAATGACGGCTGGTAGCGTGATCCAAGACCTGGAAGCTGTGAGAAGCCAAAGGAAACAAAAGGAGGAAGAGCATACAATCGGTATGTAGAAAACATGTAAAGGAAACGTTTTGTTGGAAATAATATACAGCTGGCAGATGTTTGTACAATATATAGCACATACTGTATATGAAAAAAAAATACCTTTACAACCCCTTTTAAGAATTGTAGCTCCAATGTGTCTTCTCTCTCCGGTGATGTCTTCTCTCTCTAGTTCTCCTCCCTCTGCTGTCAATGTCTTCTTCCTCCGGTTCTTCTCCCTCCGTTGATGTCTCCCTCTGCTGCTAATGTCATCTTTCTCTGGTTCTCTTGTTGTTTTTTTCTCCCAGCGATAGGGCCCGCAGTTGTGCCAACTCTGTTCTCTGACGGTTCTTATATAGACATGGGGCGTGGCCATCTGACCATTCTGAGACCCCGTCCCCTTATGATGTCACCACCCATGTGGCCTGGTATAATCCAGGAGGGCGGGACGATCGCCCCCCCCCCTCTTTCCTGACCTGCTGGGCTGCATGCTCAGATAAGGGTATGGTATGGATATTGGGGGGGACCCCATGCCTTTTTTTGTTTAGTTTGGTTTGTAGGGTTCCCCCTCAAGATCCATACCGGACTCAAAGTTGAATACTGCTCATTAAAGTCGCATGCCCAACCTCCCCCGGCAACCCACTGAAATACGAAAGGGCTGTTCATGTGCCATGGCAATTTAGCTCTGCCTGAAGAGTTTGATAGATGGCAATGGTTGTCAAACTCATCCATTGGTATCAATGGGACTGCACTGCAAAAGCTTTGCTCGTAGTTACTGTGTGGTCCTGCATTGTAACATTGTAACATTGTAACATTGTCATTCGGCAATAAAAAAAAAAATTAGCAAATAACAGGCATCAGGTGGCGGCAATAGCACCTCCTGAACTCCTGCCAGCTGTTACAATCCAACGTGGATCGCTTTTCGAAAGAACCCTTACTATGCACAAGCATTAGAAAGTAAACAAAAACCTTTTACCTTTCCTGACTGCAAAATCCTCCGCCATTCATGTTTCACATTTTCCCCCTCCCAGATACTGAAGCTCACAGTGCAAGTGTTTAAGCAACAGTGGCAGTGCTGTCAATCCAGAAAGCAAAGGGTATAGTCAGGTGCCAACTGACAAGTTACAGGCTTAAGAATCATGACATGCCCCCCGGTACAGCCTGCAAGAAAATTGCAACTCCGCTCTGAATACCGTAGCACAGCAGCTTCTTTGCAACACAATTGGAGCAAAGGTATCAGATCACTATTGAGAGACTGCTGCTCCCACACACAGAGCAGCAATATTTATATGCAGCCTACAGTTGGGGAAGATGATTAAAGTGTTACTAAACCCAGTAATATGAAAATAGTTACTCTGGCTGTAATAGGCTTCCAAATACTTATCCAGGGGACACACGGGGGGTGTGTTCCTTGGATAAGACTGACAGGCGTCTCAGCCTATCAGGTTCACCGGTTCTGGTTACCGGTAACCTTATTGGCTGAAGCGTCATTGAAGGCAGAAGAAGACATCGAGGGACCGTGGAAGGAGGATGGCCGACCCCAGAAAGGTAAGTCCCGGGTGGGGGGGCAGCATTTTACAGGGTACAGTGGCGACAATTACAGGGCACAGTGACGACAATTACAGGGCAGAGTGGCGACACTTGAAAGGTACAGTGGCTGCATTTGATGGCATGGCACAGTGGTGACAATTGATGGCACAGTGGCTGCATTTGATGGCATGGCACAGTGGCTGCGTTTGATGACATGGCACAGTGGCTGCGTTTGATGGCATGGCACAGTGGCTGCGTTTGATGGCATGGCACAGTGGCTGCATTTGATGGCATGGCACAGTGGCTGCGTTTGATGGCATTGCACAATGGTTGCATTTGATGGCATGGCACAGGGGTGACATTTGATGGCACAGTGGATGCGTTTGATGGCATGGCACAGTGGCTGCATTTGGCATGGCACATTGGCTGCTTTGATGGCATTGCACAATGGTTGCATTTGATGGCATGGCACAGTGGTGACGATTGATGGCACAGTGGCTGCGTTTGATGTTATGGCACGGTGGTGACATTTTATGGCACAGTGGCTACGTTTGATGGGCCCAGTGGCTGCAGTTGATGGGCACAGTGAGGCTGCAATTGTTTTTTTTTGTTTTTTTTGTTTATTTGCGCCCACCCAAAAATGTTGTGTGACATCAATATCATGTAAACTGGCTAGCTCTGAGGACAAGTCAATGTTCTCTCCAGCATAAAAGACACAACTGAGCTTGTGCAGGTTGGCTACTCTGCCTGTTTTAGCTGGCCTTCCCCAGATAGACCGTGCAGGGAGGGGGAGGATCTATCCCAGACATTTGATAAACGGGTGAATTCTGCAGGAGAATTTTGTGATGGACTCCTGCAGACAGGACTGCGGAAGGTACTTATTCAGCTTAGTGACCCACTTCTCTTCCCAGTGGGTGGACGGCCTGTGTCTATAATGCACCTGTTTTAATTTAGCTGTTTGTCTAAGAAATGCTGGTCGTGCGCAGCTGCAAATATTTTTGGAGCTTTGTGTGTAAAGCAGCCATTTAACATTTTGCCTATCAGGCACACAGCAGAGCAATCCTTCACCGCTTTGCTGTTACAGCAGACTAGTTAATGAGGACTTCACTGTAGATATTCCACTTAAACTTAATCAAAATACTATCTGTGCTGAGAATAAAGATGGACAAATCCCATTCCAAAGATCCTCTTACAAAAAGCATTTATTTTTAATGATGCACGAAAAACACAGTGGTGTATATTAAAAGCTAGTTTGCATCCGTCCCTGTCATGCCGTACCAGCTGCAAAAAAAAAAAAAATTACAGCTCTGTATTAGAAGGAATGCTCACTACATGTTGCTTTGGGGGATCTAACGATTTAGGACACATATCAAAAAGATCTAGGTGTCTTCACATAAACACTTATTCGTGTTCCTGCTATTAAGGCTAACTTTTACATTCAGAGCATCCAGCAGTTCTGATGTTTGTGAAACAGCCTCAAGCCCTTAGCAGCAAAAGTGGCACAGCTAATTGGCGTGGAGCAGAACAAATATTGTACAAAAAAAACAGTCAGCTTAAAAAAAAAAAGAAGAAAAAAGAAAATATCCCACAGCCCCATTTTATAGGTAATCCTCAGGGGGAGAAGCAACCTAACGTGGAACTGTGGCTGCTGGGGAAGTAGGAGCACTTGCCACAATGTTCAGGTATGCACAGCATTTGTACACATTACGGCAGACTCATTTCCAGTTTGTTGGGGTGAATTAAAATATGCTCTTTCTATAATTCCCAGTTTTCCCTCCTCCAGCAATGAAGCATGCGCTTCCTTAGTAGCACCGCTGCCACGTCCTCCATGTTTTCTGCCACACATTGGACTTTTTGTCCTAAAAACAAAACGCTATTTTGGTCTCACGTGACCAGGGCACCTTCTTCCACATGTTTGCTGTGTCCCCCACATGGCTTCTCCCAAACTGCAAACAGGACTTCTTATGGCTTTCTTTCGACAATGGCTTTCTTCTTGCCACTCCTCCATAAAGGGCAGATTTGTGGAGAGAACAACTAATCGTTGTCATGTGGACAGATTATTTCACCTGAGCTGTGGATCTCTGCAAGTCCTCCAGAGTTCTCATGGCCCTCTGGGCTTATTCTCTGAATTAATGTTCTCCTTGCCTGGCCTGTCAGTTTAGGTGGACGGCCATGTCTTGGTAGGTTTGCAGTTGTGCCATACTCTTTCCATTTTCTAATGATGGATTGAACAGAGCTCTGTGAGATATTCAAAGCTTGGGGTATTTTATATAACCTAACCTTGCTTTAAACTTCTCCACATCTTTATCCCTGACCCGTCTGGTGTGTTCCTTGTCCTTCATGATGCTGTTTGTTTATTAAGCTTCTCTAACAAACCTCTGAGGGCTTCACAGAACAGCTTTAGTAATACTGAGATTAAATTACAAACAGGTGAACTCTATTTACTAATTAGGTGATTTCATTAAAATGCATGTGCCTCCACTGTGGGGACGCTCATTGTTTAGTGTTGGGACCACAGATTAAGGGGTGCCTTGGCACGGCTCTGTGGCTCACACATGCGTTTGCAAATGTGTGCGGACAAAACCCCTGTTTTTAACGCATCCTGTTAGACAGGTTAATTGGTTGTTTTGCAAGCTGGTCGGTAAGTAGGCTTGGTTTTTCCCTGGGCATACCCCAGGTCACTTTTGTTATCTGCTTTCGCCTTCCATTGCTACTTACTGCTATGGCCAGCTATAGATGGGGGTGGTGGACAGGTTTATGCTTCATCTGTGGTGTTTATATTGGTCCAGCAATGCACCAACACCTTTGCAGCCATTGAGCTACATGCTGGGTGCTTGGCAGGGGCGTTGCTAGGTATCGAAAAGACCAGGGGCTTCAGCCCGAAGCAGGCCCGGGGGGGGGGGGGCGCTGATGCGCGGTTTCGGTGGAGTGGCGCGTTGTTTTTTTTGGCTGAGCAGTGGGGTTGTGTGACCTACCTGACACATACCCTGACTTACATACACTGACCTAAATGTCAGTGTGTGTGTGTGTGTGTGTGTGCATATGTCAGTGTGTATATATATAAATAATGTCAGTGTGTATATATGTCAGTACACACACTGACACACACTGACATACACACACACACAGACTGACACACAGACTGACACACACACAGACTGACACACACACAGACTGACACACACACAGACTGACACACACACACACTGACACACACACACACTGACACACACACACACTGACACACACACACACTGACACACACACTGACACACACACACTGACACACACACACTGACACACACACACACACACTGACACACACACACACACACACACTGACATACACACACACTGACATACACACACACTGACATACACACACACTGACATACACACACACTGACATACACACACACTGACATACACACACACTGACATTCACACACTGACATACACACACACACTCTAAGTCAGTGTGTTCGAGTCAGTGTGTGTTTGTATGTCAGTTACACATGAAATAAGCATGTGAGGAAGCTCTTAGGGACACACAACATAATACAACTTTATGTTGTCAGCTAAGTGCATTAGCAATTAAAAGGCTTACCTCAGGACACAGCGGTGTGGAGACTGCAGGCAATCATGACTGGGAAGTTGGACTTGGAGGTTCTATGCTGTGGAGGGCTGTGTGTAGAGCACGAGGAGCCGCTTTAAGCTGACGAGCTGCCGCTGGAGCCATCTTGTGAATTTGACTGCTCCGAGGGAGGGGGGAGAAGAAGTGTGGCAGGCAGCTTCTTGTTAGAAGCTCAAGCTGCATGCCATGTCCGCGGGTTCCCGGTCACACTGTGCACACTGCACTGCAGGCAGTCTGCTGAGCGGCGCTGCGCTGTTATCCCCGGATGGTGGAGGTCTGGAGGAGCTGAACAATCAGCAGTACCCACGCACCGGATTTGTAATTCCCGCCTTCTGGGGCTCTGCAGCGCCTATGATGGACGTCACACGTCCCGCGGACATGGCATTGGACCAGTGGGACGTCCATCACAGGCGTTGCGCTGGCTCCAGAAGGCGGACCTGCTGGCTGCTATGGCACTCGTTTGCATACGGCAGCGCTCGGGATCAGATCAGTCCCGGCGCTGACCGTTGACTCGGGGCTAATAATTCAGACCTGCGGCCATAAGACTCGGGGCTTTTCAGGGCCACATTCGGGGCTTCAGCCACCCTAGCCAGGGGCTAACGACGCCTCTGGTGCTTGGTGTGCTCCTGCACCTTTTAAGGAGGGGTGGCTCCCCTTCAGTTCACCTGCCCCTTTCTATCCATTAAAATGCATGTGCCTCCACTGTGAGGATGCTCATTGTTTAGTGTTGGGACCACAGATTAAGGGGTGCCTTGGCGCGGCTCTGTGGCTCACGCATGCGTTTGCAAATGCGTGCGGACAAAACCCCTGTTTTTAACGCATACTGTTAGACAGGTTAATTGGTTGTTTTGCAAGCTGGTCGGTAAGTAGGCTTGGTTTTTCCCTGGGCATTCCCCAGGTCACTTTTGTTATTGACTTCTGAAGGCAATCGGTTCCACTAGATTTTAGTTACTGGCTAGGCACACATTTAACCCTTTGATTGCCCCTAATGTTACCAAAAATATGTAGCCTAAACTGATAATTTTTTTTTTTTTAATTCAACTTTTATTCAATATGTTTATATAGCAGAAAGTAAAGTGTTTATCCACTTGCCTACAGGGCGCATTCGCCCCGTTTATGCCCAGGCCAATTTTCAGCTTTGAGCGCTGAATGACAATTGCGTGGTCATGCTACACTGTAACCATGTAAAATTTGACATCATTTTCTTCACACAAATAGAGCTTTTTTCTTTGGTGATATTTAATTACTGATGGTTTTTTTTTTAAAAGACTGCAAATTTTCAATTTTTTCTTTTAGTTTTTCTTGTTTCTGTCTGTAAATTTTGTAAATAAGTAATTTTTCTTCTTCACTGATGTATGCTGATGAGGCGGCACTGATGAGGAAGCACCAATATGCAGCACTTATGGGCACTGATATGTGGCACTGATGAGCACTGATATGTGGCACTGATAGGTGGCACAGATAGGCAGCACTAATAGGTGGCATTGATGGGCAGCAATGATGGGCATTGATGGGCAGACTGATAGCCAGCACTGACTGGCATCACTAATGGGGACTGATTGGTGGCACTTGTGGGCACTGGTGGGCACTGATTGCTGGAGCTGGTGGTGGTTTATTGTAATCAGGGTACTGATGATCATTCCCCTAATTACATGTCTCGATGTCCCCTGCTAGGAGATGCCGCTGATCGACTCTACTCGTCACACACTCTGTTAGCGTGAGGCGATGAGAGCCGATTACCGACATCCGTGTTTACATGCAATCAGCTGTGATTGGACATAGCTGATCACATGATTAAAGAGCTGGGTGCGCCATGCCAGAATGAGAGCCGCACCGTCCCTAAATCATTTGACGGCAAAAAAATTGCCTGGTCAAGAAGGGGGCTAATCTTTCTGGAGGTCAAGTTGTTAATTTCTGGACATGAAATTCTCTTCAGGCTGAGTTGGATTCAGAAGGGTATTCATAAATGTGTAGTATGTTTATGGGGCAGCTTTCTGCTCAGAGCTCACTGCTTGTGTTTTCCAGGGGAAGCCAAAGACGGTGATGGGAAGTCCACTATGGTTTCCCAATTTCAAACTTCAAATGTCAACTGAATTATTGGTCATTTAGATCCAGTGTCTGCAAAAATCACCTGCAAAATGGCCAAAATAACTCTATTGGTCATATAGATGATGACTATGGTCATTTAAAGGGGTTGTAAAGGTTCATGTTTTTTCACCTTAATGCATCCTATGCAATAAGGTGAAAAAACATCCGAAGATTAGCCCTCGAAAGTCCAGCGTCAAGAGCGCACTTGATCTCGGCCCGGTCTTCTCGGCTCTTTATTGGATAGATTGGAAGCCATTGTCTTGCGCTGCTGTCAATCAACTGACGTAAGGGCTGGGGGTGGGGCCGAGTCCTGTAGTTTGCGGCTATGGACGCCGAATACAAGACTCGGGAGCGCGCCTGCAAGGTAACCCTCTTGGGAGAGGGCTTCCTGGGGAGTTACCAGAAGCGGGGAGGAGCCGAGACAGCTGCCGAGGGACCACAGAAGACGAGGATCGGGGCCACTCTGTGCAAAACGAGCTACACAGTGGAGGTAAGTATGATATGTTTGTTATTTTAAAAAATGTAAGCTTTACAACCACTTTGTTTCAGCTGATTTGCTTTTCTCGTCTAAAGTAAACCCAACTGTTGTGTTGAATGATGTGGCTCATTTTGCCTACTAAGCTGCCAGGTCATTTTCTGCAGAGTAATGACACTTGGCAATGCTTTCTGTAGTTGGAATAAGGCAAATGTCCAGTATTTTAGTCTCCTGCATCTCACTAATTCTTTAAACCTGCTGGATTCTATGGCCCTATGGGGTTTCTTCTCGCTGTCCCAAATCACATCTGCATTGCAAAGCCTTTACCTAGAAAAAACGCATTTCCTGAACTCTGAATTTCACTGAATGCATTTTTGTTTAACAAAGAAAAATAGACTGCGAATAAGGAAAGAAGACGGGTAAAACTAATGAGGTTGGTGAGCAGTCAGGAATCGGAGGGAGCGAGTCAATGTGTTGTGAAATCTATACCAGCCTCCTCACAAAGCCACAAATCTCTGCAGAGCCGGCAAGCCAACCTAGCGCCCGCCACAATTTGCTGACAGAATGAACACACACAATCGCTGCAAATAACTGCCTGCGTTTGGCTTAAGATATAATTGCGTATTGGTTTTGTAATTCCAGACTGAGGTGCTGTAAGGATCGATGGCAGATCCTTATATACCGTAATTACAGGGTTAGACGAATGGAGGAAGCCATTATTTTTGGTAGAGGAACTATTCGTCTCCGCTTGGTTTCTTCTAACCTAGGCAAATGTTTTACAGGAGGCAGAGAATGCATACTGTGAGGAAGAGAGGAAGAAAAAAAAAAATAGATGCAACCTCAGTAGAAAATTGGATTTTTGTCGTCTTTAGTACTATAGATGTTTACATATGAGCTTACAGACGTCTGTGAAGATTATGTAAATGTCTGCACTCCTCAAGGGCTGTTAAGATGCACTGAGAATTGTTCAGAACATAACATATTTCAACGTACCTATAAATCTACCTGCTGAAATGGAATTTGGCAAGCTTCTGCAGATGAGGATGCTGAGCTGCAAGGCAAGGTGAAAAGTAGAGCGGATAGACAAATCGTGTGTATGCATATATTTTTTGTATCCTGTAGTAACCTATAGCTGAGCAGATATGAAATCAAATTATATGTACAGTGTTTTTTCTCTGCAGGATTTTTTTCTTTACTTTTTATACACCATACGAGCATAGATTTTTTTGGCATAGGCTTGTGTAGATAAGTGTGTAAGGGAACCCCAAATGGGACAGGGGTTAAAGCCGTTTTAGGATATTCCATTCCCGAACCCAAGGCAGCTATCTTAACTCCACAATCCGGCGAACACGACCCATACGAATTCCCCCATTGACGAGACACGGCTCTGTTTGAGGTTCAACAGAAAAAAGCAATCTTTATTGAGAAAGCAGGCTCTTATATACACACAAAGAATACTGCAGTAACCAAATGAACAATGACCCAACTCCACCCACAACATCAGATAATGGTTCCTAACAAGCCCCAATACACATCTTTTAGGCTTAATTTCCATTGACGTTTTTACAGCCATTTTTCTGAGCATTTTTTGCAGCTTAAAAACAGTTCTCCATGTTAGTCTATGGCCTCATGCCCACATGACGTTTTTGAGCTGTAGATGGCTGAGCCGTTTTTAAGCTGCAAAAAAAAAAAACAGGACCAGTGCGTTCTGAAGCTCCAGCAATAGAGCTGTAAAAACGACAGACATTAAAAACGCTCAAAAACGCCCAAAACAGCGCAAAAATGCTCAAAGCCGATGGCTCCTGCTGCTATCGATCTATCCAATGAGGACCAGAGATGGCGACTGGAGCCGCTGGGCTCCTGCTTGTCACTGGAACTATCAGGTTCATAAGTCATTAGACCAGCAGTGGCCCGTCCATTAGGGGCGCCCAGGTGCTGCACCCTCTCTCCACTTCACCCCCCTATATGCAATGGATAGATTCATGCATCGCACAATGCATAGCATGAATCTATCCATGGGCAACTTTGCCGCTCCCTATTAATGCATCCAGCTCTTTTCAGGGCACCGGGCACCAATAATTACAGCAGCGCTTTTTTTTAACCACCTGATTAGAGCCAGAGGCTCTAATAGGCTTTACAATTTAGTGGGCTTGGGTCACAGAGGATGCGCTCCAATCCCACCCAGGTGTGTTACAATAGCCAATGTATATTCGCTTTTGAAAGACTGATCCTCAATCCGACCAATCGGAAGCGAGTGCGAGACCCGTTTTCCCAGTCGAAAAGAGAAGACTCCCGATTGGCCGCCGAGAAGGATGGAGGAGACAGAAGCCACCATGATGACCCCGGAGAACAGGGGCCGTCAAAAGGGGAAGCTGCTGGTGATGCCGCCGCTGACCGAATAACCTGGGGGTGGCATACTTTTTGCCCCCCCAATTTTTTCCACCGGCCGCCACTGCATCAGATGATACTTTGTTGGAACCTTCCTTTCTCCCACCATTGGACGACTGGCATTGAAAGACTGTTCTGTCCATCAAAGGAGGCGGAACTTTCTATTAAAGCGGCCGCTGTGTAAACAGGAGATTGTGCTGTAATTTTTGGCGCTCGTGAGTGCATTCCTGGGAAATATGGCACTGCATTCCTGGGAAATATGGCACTGCATTCCTGGGAAATATGGCACTGCATTCCTGGGAAATATGGCACTGCATTCCTGGGAAATATGGTGCTGCATTTCTGGCAATGGCTGGTGCATTCCTGGCAATGGTGGGTCTGCAGATGGGCACTTGTGAGGCTGAAGATGGGCACTGACCCTTATTTTGCTTCACTGTTGTTTTATTAAACTTTTTATTTTTCACTTCATCAAATCTGGCCCTCTTTGAAAAAAGTTTGGACCCCCCCTGTTGTAGAGGGACTAGGTTCCAAAATAGGATTAGGTCCTTGGAAGATGATGAGGTTTCAGAAAGTCATGCTTGTGCTACATTGTCCCATCGGCAGCTTAATATGTTCTTGTTACACAGCTGATTCAACCAATAGCTCTACTTTCATACTTTGTATAAATTCCATTAATTACATTTCCAAGCAGAACCTCGGGGGAATCCTGTCCGGCTGATCTAGATAAATGTAACAGTTTGTCTCTAGTCTTCTAGGGAATGTATAGGACATAGAACAGAGACTGTTTTCACTGTAGAGTGATGTGACTTTAGGTAACTTAAAGAAGATTCTTTTGTTGTTGGCCATGAAGTTGTCTAATAATAAAGCTACGGTATAGTGAAATGGAAAACCTCATGAATCTCCGCTCTGCTGAAAAAAGTAACGTGGTGTCTTTGACTGTCTTTGTCTCAGGAAGATGCCATAGTTGAAGTTATTTTTGGACTGTTCAATAGAGACTGTAGAGTAGGCGGAATTGTAAGATTCACTCCATATGAAGTCTTTTTATCTTTCATTATTCTGAACAAGTTAGGCTTCCCAGTGGAAGTGTTGGTGATTCTTGATTTGGACACTAAAAATACACCTTCGCTATTAAAGAGACATTGTCACCACTTGACCTCCAAAAGATTTACCCCATTTATGACCAGACCATTTTTTGCAATACGGCACTGCATTACTATTTTTTTTTTTATTATATTATTATTTACCACAACAACCTGCATAGAAATGGAAGTTTCAAAAGAATAGTCTTGGGGTTATGCATTAATAAAGAGGGACTTGTGTACAGTTAAGAAGGGGACTTTCAAAGCTAAACACAGACTGGATGTGGAAGCTCTTGCGTTCAAATCTAACTGCTAGCTTTTTCTAAGCAATAGCTTTCTTCCCTTTTTGTTCCCCGCTTTTGACCCTGTATGCGATACTGTTATCACTTCCTTTGAAAAGTGTTTTTTTTTGTCGACACTTCTTTCAGACACGCTCTTCAGATGTAGCCAGAGGAATATTGTATGCTTGCGCAGAGCTAATTTTAAACAAAAGAGAGAATTCTTAAAAGAAGCGTCAAGCTTCAATTCCCAAAGCCTTCCCTCCCCTTCACCATTTCCATATCCATCAAATTTTGGAAGGAACCCAGAAATTAGAATTTTGTAGCAACTACAGCAGAGGTTATTTTAGTGTTTGGCGTCTCCAATCGTATAACGGGGCTGTTTTAAGGTTCTACACCATTTTCTAAAATTAGAGATTTTATATAATCGTACTAGTCCAACCTAATGATTTTGAAAGGTTAATATGCATAATAACATGACTTTACTAAGTAGATGAAATTGTAATTTTGTGGTTTCATCACCAGTCATCCTGTGTTAATGCCAGCATTGTACCCTTGATATAGTGTTGTCATTGATTGTTACACTTTATTTAATACTTAGATCTAATAAAAATCTTCAGGATTCTAATAAAGTTTCCTCAATCATCACCTTACTGCTCCTGCTCTGTAGAGCTCTATGTGCCAGGCTTAAACATCTTGCCTTTATACAGTAGAGACGTGTAAAGTTTGGGATGAGTGGATGTGCATCCATAAGGGGCGCATGGGCGCCACCCCCTCTCTCCTGGCATCGCTCTATCACCAATAGACAGATTCATGCAATGTATGAATCTCTCTAAGGTCGCCACTGTCACCCCCTATTCAGATGCCCGGCCCCTTGTTGGACATCGGGCGGCTGAATTACAGGTATTTTTTGGAAGCATCTGATTAGAGCCATGGGCTCTCTAATAGGCATCCAAAAAGGTGAACAGCGGGCGCCATGAATCTCTTTCCTAACACTGAACCGCCTCTCAGCCAATCAGGTGCTCGGGTCTGTTACCTGTCACCTGATTGACTGAAACGACAGGCACTGTGATCGGCCGCATATTAGACTTTCAATCATAGCAGAGGATGGGAAGAGAGGGCGGGAGAAGAGATCGAGGAGCGTGGAGTACATCACCGTGACCAGCTGCCCCATGAGACAAGGTAAGTGTCGGGTGGGGGATGCACAGTGGCGGCAGTTGATGGGCACAGTGGCGGCAGTTGATGGGCACAGTGGCGGCAGTTGATGGGCACAGTGGCGGCAGTTGATGGGCACAGTGGCGGCAGTTGATGGGCACAGTGGCGGCAGTTGATGGGCACAATGGCTGCGTTTGATGGCACAGTGGCGGCAATTTATGAGTACAGTGGCTGTGTTTGATGGCACAGTGCCATCAATTGCCGCCACTGTGCCATCAAACACAGCCACTGTACTCATAAATTGCAGCCACTGTGCCATCAATTGCTGCCACTGTGCCATCAATCACAGCCACTGTACTCATAAATTGCCGCCACTGTGCCATCAAACGCAGCCTTTAATGGCTAAACCTTTTTTTGACACTTGTTGCTTACAAGTTAAAATCAATATTTTTTGCTAGAAAATTACTTAGAACCGCCAAACATATATATATATATATTTTAGCAGAGATCCTAGAGAATAAAATAGTGGTTGTTGCATTATTTTATGTCACACTGTATTTGCGCAGCGGTCTTTCAAATGCAATTTTTTGGGGAAAAAATACTTCAATTAATAAAAAATAAAAAAACACTGAAGTTGGCCCAATTTTTTTTGTATAATGTGAATGATGTTATGCCCTGGGAATCATGATCTTAATTCTTGGCAAAAAAATTGTGATTCTCGTCTTAGCCAGAATCGTGCAGCTCTACCAAGCAGACATACAATAGTGTCTTGTTTGTTTGCTGCTATTAGTTTGCATTACTTCCCAGGTTAAGGTTATTTATTATATTTTTTTGACATTTTGTACCAAGGAAGGAGCCATGACAACCAATAGAGAAGGCAAGCATTGGTTCAGTTTCGTCATAGCATTGGTTTCACCTCGCAGATTAAAAGATGTCATGTAAACAAAAGGCAATACGTATGTGCATGACAATATTAGTAGAAGATATACAAAAGTGGTAAGTACTGAAGCCAAACTAGGCAGAACTGAACAGATAGAATCTGGTAGGCAATACACCTCAGTGGCGTCACTAGGGTTGGTGTCACCCTGTGTGAAAAAAATTGGTGTGACCTCCTCCTTCCACCAACTATTGTCTCCCTTCAGTACAGACCCCCCTCAACTAACTACAGACCCCCCTCAACTAGCTGCAGACCCCCCTCAACTAGCTGCAGACCCCCCTCAACTAGCTGCAGACCCCCCTCAACTAACTACAGACCCCCTCAACTAACTACAGACCCCCTCAACTAACTACAGACCTCCCTCCATCAGCATAGACCCCCAGTGCAGACCCCCCCTCAATCAGTATAGACCCCCCATAGACACCCCCAGTACAGACCCTCCTCTCCACTGCTAGTAGTCCCCCGCCTCTCTCTCCTTCCATAGCGCCCCAACACATGTCCATCTAAGATAAAATACACTGTTCAGACCTCGGGACAGCGCGGCATAGGCACAGCAGTGTGTCCCTCCTCCTGTCCTGTGTACATGTAAACAGAGAGGAGGGAGGACTCGAGGAGGTGGAAGATTCAGTCCACTCCACTGAGAGACACAGATCAATAGGGTGTGCGGACCGTGCAATGCCGCTGCCCACAGGTGTCACTTCTCTGGGGGGTGTTACCAAGTGCAGCCCACACCCCCCACCCCCCATAGCGACACCACTGATGCACCTAAAAGTAAAAAAAAAATTCTTGCTGTCTCTTTTCCTTTCCGGTGAAGCCATTGTCATTGTGATAGTAATGAGAGGAAACCTCTCAGTTGTAGATAACCTGTAATAATCCAAAAGGGGTTGTAATCTCTTCTCACCTAACGCAAAGCTACAATTTGCAGATAGTTACCTTTTATATGGGTGTTGACATCTCCTTCCTGGCTTCTTTCAGTGTCCGGTCTTCAGCCACCTTGGCCAGTGGGGAATGTGACTCCTAGGTATGCGCACAGGAGTCCTTCATCCAGTCACATAGTAGTTACCATGCAGAGAATGTTCCCTGAGTTTCGCATTCACAGTTCTGTGTACATTTAATAGAAGACTGAGAACAGGCAGGGTTTTTTTCTTTTTGCTCAAGGGACTAAGCACTTCTGTAATAAGAATTTTTCGAGTTAATTTAGGACTGAAGTCTTTCTTGGCTAAATCTTTTTAAAAATAAGACTACAGAGAAAAAATATTAATGTGTGTTTTTCTGTAAAAACATTTGAGTTACATAATTGTGTGTAATATTCAAGTGTCATAAATGCAATGCATTGAAAAATATGGCTTTTAATAGTTACTTAACACGTTTAAACAAGCCGGTGTGTCCTTTACCCTGGAGAGACTTGGGAATTCACGTAATCCATTTTTAATGCCGCCCTGCTGTGTTTCTTAGAGGTATTCACCAGCATGCCAGATATTACACAAATATGTTTTTATGGGACTACTCAGCAGAGGACTGTAAAGTAGATGGCCGGTTTAGTTATTTTTAAATATGCCTTTTATTTAGTTTTTTTATGTTTTGTGCTGAGGCCATGCAATAAGTAAGAGCCGCAATTATGTACAGAGCTGGTGTGCTTCGTTTAAAGAAGCAAGACGTGGTACCTAACATTTAGTAAATTTCTTCTTCATGCTTAGCGTTTCGGCCTGACTTTGTGGCAACAATAAAATTGAGGTCATTGAAGACTTATGACCAGGGTGCAAGCTTCAATATCACACTTGACTGGCTCTATTTTCTACCATAGGGTGTGATGTCTAGCCTTATGCTTCATTCTAGACTTGATCATAAGTCACAGGTACTATTTTTTTTTTTAATCCACACAAAAGAAATACTAGGAAAAAAAGTTTCAGATAATACAAAATTGAGGAACTCTCTCAAAGTGTCGAGAGGGTTTTCCTTTAGTATTCTTTTTCAGCAGAGTACCGTCTTTGCCGGCGTATAACACGACCCCCTAATTTTCCTGCAAAAATGTGGGTTTTGGGATATACTCACCGTATAAGATGACCCCCTTCCTACTAGTCTGTCTGGAAGCTGAGGGGTAGCCGGAACAACCGCTGACAGGAAAATCTGCTGACAGGAACGGGCTTTATTCAGCTTTTTTTCAAATCTCGCTGTGCCCATTACATCAGGGCCCTCTTAATAGCATCATGGGCCCCCGGGCAAAGTAATGCTTTGGGGCCCTTACAATATAGACTGTGAAGGTAAACAGACATCAAGTAGGTAGGAGGTAGACAAGCGGAGCTTCCCTATTTCCCCAGATTATTCCCCCAGCACTCTGACCCCTCTACACCCTACATATCTCATATCTCCCCAGCACTCTGATCCCTCTACATCCTAGATATTCCCCCCCAGCACTGTAACCATATACTATAAGATACCCCTTGTATTGTGACCCCATTACATCCCTGATACCCCCTACACTGTGGCCTCTCTACATGCCTGAAAACTCTAGCACTATAGCCACCCAAGCTACCCCAAGCATTGCTACCTCCTATACACCCCAGATCCCCCCTCAGCATTGTTTTCCCCCCATACACCCTTGATATCCCCCAGCACCATTATTCCATCCATGTAGTACCCCCTGTTCCAGTGGAGATATAGTGCATGTAAACTTTTGGCTCTGTGCCCACCTCCAGCACTCGCCTATATACCAATCTAACAGGCAGAGGAGGCAGCATCCCTCCGGGCATTCCAAGCTTTTCGGTGCAAACAGTGCTTGACAACCTGGCTCACCACGACACCATCCACAATTCTACTTCCGCAGGTGGGCTCTCAGTGTTGCCGACTCAGCATTTCCCACTCCAGCTCCTACCCCGCAGCCTTCGAGTTCCGAGCATTCAAGCTGCATGGGGCAGGGTCAGAGCATCACTAGCACTCCGGCCCTGTCCCTCCTTGCTGGCTGTGAAATAATAGGTATTGTTCTGAACCGCACGGTGCACCGCTGCCAGCCTGCCTCCCCTTTGTATCCATCACTCTCAGTGCCATCACGGGGACTCCAATTTTGGGGCAGCGTGAGCTCAGGGGCCTGCTGCTTTGGGGGTTCCCCCATGCATCTGGGGCCCCTGGGCAGTGCTCAGGTGTGCCTTCTCATTAAGACAGCCCTGCACTGATTTGTGTATTTTTGTTAAAATATTACATTGTTTGTAAGTTTTTTTTTTTTGTTCATGCTAATTTAGTGCTGCACTTGTGGTTTACAGTATTTGATACAAAGTATTACGGTATTGTGCTAGTTCTATTTGGTCATTCTGATCAGCGATATCTATAGCTATTGAGCCTGAAATCTGTGTTGTGTTTTCTAGGCCTCCTATATCCACTTCTAAACTTGTGCCAGTCTGTTCAAAATTAATGGAGCAATCTGCTCTCAAAGCTTTCTATAATGTCAGAGTCTACTCCAGACTGTACTGGGCCTCTGTTTCTCAACATGCCTGAGGCTCCGATCACATCTCTGATTCTCATTCAGAGCTTTTACAACCTGTCTCTAATCACTGTTTTGCACAAATGCCATATAACCCAGATATGCAGGATGTTGTTTCCAATCTGATTGCTGCAGTATGTACTACTATGCATCCTGGGGTTCAACCTGTATAGGGTCTTTTAGAACTTGGTGCCACAAAGATCTTCCTCCTACACTCAGTAATCCAATTTTTTCTGCTGTGATTGTCAGGAAAGGGCTAATAGTGTCACACTCCTTGGGCTGGAAATTAGAAGACAATTTCTATACTTTTTTGATAAACCTTTTTTTTTTTCACGGAAACTGTTTCATGTTAAGAGGATTTGTTCTTGTAATTCATAACATGTGATATACGGCAAACAAGACTGATCAGAGTAGTTTTCCCCAGAGGGATTATGAGTCAGACGTCTTATCTGTGATGTCCTTGTTACACTATGTGACAATTGTCTTCTTATCCTCTGAAGAGGAAGACCTGTGGGAGATCATTCTATTAGGTAAAAGGCTTCTCTACAGCACTTGGCTAAAATAAAGCAAGTTGTTTCTATGAGACCTCCAACCAGGGGAAGGCTGGCAGGGGGGGCAGGGTGGAAATCTCCCCCCCCGGCTGGTGACACTATGCACAGCCAACGGCTGCCACTACCAAATGCTGTTTTGCAGAGCAGGAATATGCCTGCTGGACCTATGTTAACGCAGGTCACGGCCGCTGCTCACCTCCCACTGTTCAGCCGTACCTGTGTCAGCTCCGAGGTAGATGGCTGCAGAGCTGAGCTATGTCTCGTCTCACACATAGCTCAGCCTCAGCGCACACCAGTGCTGACATCCCCTCTCTCTACACAGACATGAGGACTCTGATGTAAGGGGGGGCTCTGTGCGGACTCTCATGTAAGAGGAGGCTGTGTGCGGACTCTGATGTAAGGGGGGCCTCTGTGTGGACTCTGATGTAAGGGGGGCCTCTGTCCGGACTCTTGTGATCATGAAAAATCTTAGACTGTTGTCCTCAATCCATCACTTTTCGACGCTCTATAGGCCACTTGACTGGACTTGCCCCCCAGGGCTAAGGCTGCCAGCCCCCCCTGCCTCCAACACAGCTGGTGTGTTACTTGTTGTTGCTGCTTGTTTTAGATGTGTATTTCTCCGCACCAAACCCTGCAGCTCACCTCTGTGTCACTATGTTACAAAGTGTCCCTAACATATAGCTCTAGCCCTACATCAACCCTTAAAGTGGTTGTAAAGGCAGAAAGTTTTTTATCCCAATGCATTAAAGCAGAAGTAAACCCATCCATAAAACCGTTTTTATTTCCGGCACGTGCCGGAAACAGTGTTGCCAACCTACCAGATTGAAATTTACTGGCACAGCCACGTTTTTACTGGCATGTCACAAAAGTTACTAAATTAAATTTTTAGGTGCAAATTTCAGTATTTAGGCTACAAACAAGTATGCTAGGCAAATAGCAATGTGATTTAAGGTAGATATTAAAGGAGTTGTAAGGGAAATATTTTTTATTTTTTTTGCTGAAATTACTGTTTACAGGGTATAGAGACATAATAGTTAACTGATTCCTGTTTAAAATGATTAAAAATAGATAAAAATCAAGCACATAGTGCCGGATTCACGTAAGTTTTACGCCGGCGAATCTAGAGATACGCCGCCGTAAGTACAAATGTGCGCCGTCGTATTTTTACGCTGATTCGCAAAGCTAGATACATTGTAAAACAAGGCCTACGCCGGCGTATTATGGGCACATAGTTACCCTGGACGCATTCGGCGTACCCATGTTAAATATGCAAATGAGTAAGATACACCGATTTACGAACGTAGATGCGGCAGGCGGAAAAGATACGCGGTTTGCGTAAGGGTTACGTCCGGCGTAAAGTTATTCCACCATATAGGTGGCGCAACCCATTCAAAGGTATGGACCAGGGAACAGCCGTCGTATGTTACGTCGTTTACGTAGTACTACGTGAATAGGGCTGTGTTTATGTTACGTTCACGTCGTAGGCAGTGTGTTGACGTATCCTAGGCAGCTATTTTGACGTGACTTTGAGCATGCGCACTGGGATGCGTCCAAGAGCCGACGCATGCGCAGTTCGTTTTTTTGAAGCTCAGCCCGTCATTTGCATGGGGTCACGCTTCATTTAAATGTTACATGCCCACTTCCACCTACTTTGACTTACTATACACTATGCCGGTGCAACGTTGAGTGCATATTCTTTGTGAATAGCATGCTTGCCGCTCAACGTTGCGCCGGCGTAGCGTAAATAAGATAAGCTACGCTGAACAAAGATATTTTTATTGGCACATTCCCGCAACTACGGACATTTACGAACGGGGGGAAAAGTGGCAGTTTTTATGAACTGTCCGTAAAAATACGGACGGTTGGCAACACTAGCCGGAAATGTAACACTTCCATTGGTTGTGCTCTCAACCAAACTTTCAATCCATCCAATGGCTAGTGTCATTACTGATCACGTGCAGCATCATGGCAGTTGTAGTTTAAATAGAGGCAAAGATGGCAGCTTCCTTGGCTGAAAACGATAGGAGGGTTTACTTATGCTCTGAACACGCAACGCGAATTTCTGTTGGAAAAAAGTTGGATGTTTTTTTCGATGGTATTCGGCTCAAGCTTGGCTTGCATACACACAGTCACACAAAGGCTCTCTGAACTTTTGAGCGTTAGGAACGCAATGACGTACAACACTACGACGAGGCGAGAAAAATAATTTCAATGCTTCCGAGTATGCGTCAAATTTGTTTCCGAGCATCGTGTTTTTCTTCCCCTGCCGGAATTCCATACAGACAAATGGATTTTCCGATAGGATTTTTTTCCATCGGAAAAACTGAGAACCTGCTCTCTATCCAAGTCACAAAAAGTGAGATGGGGCATACACACGGTCGGAATATCCGATGAATATCCGATGAAAAGCTCCCATTGGATCCGATCGTGTGGATGCAGTCTAACACTTTAAGATAAAAAGCCTTCTGTGTGTAGCAGCCCCCCTAACACTTACTTGAGGTCTCTCTCTGTCCAGCAATGTCCACGAGTGCCTCAGCCTTTCTGAAATTCTCCCTCTTTATTGGCTGAGGCACAGCACGTGGTGCCATTGATTGCCACAGTTAAAGTCAGCTAGCCAATATGGGAAGAGGGGTCTGAATGGACACAGGGGGCTGTGATTCAGCTTTGGTGCCCCATAGCAAGCTGCTTGCTGTGGGCACACTGAACAGGAGGGAGGGGCCAGGAGCGCCGAAGAGGGGCCAGAGAAGAGGAGAATCTGGGCTGCTTTGTGCAAATCCACTGCAATAGAGCAAGTAAGTATAACATGTTTGTTATTTTTATAGGAAAAAATTGACTTTACATTTACTTTTAACCACTTGTTGACCAGTGGCGGTCATTATGTGGCGGCAGGTCAGCTCTCATGTGCGAATCGCCAAAGCTGTGTGGACTCGATGTCCACCGGCGACCCGCGAAAGGCTAATTTGACAACAACTAGAAGAATACAGATTCATCAAAAACCATATATTGTGAAAAATGAATGCAAAGGGAGAGGGGGATGCCTTGGTCTCCTGTTTTTCTGCATTTCTCTTTTTACATAGTTACATAGTAGGTGAGGTTGAAAAAAGACACAAGTCCATCACGTCCAACCTATGTGTGCGATTATATGTCAGTATATTACCTGTTCCACGGTCCAGTGATGTGGCTGCCCATATCGTCGCTCCTCTCCGCCGACACCTCCATTGCCACGCTGGGCACCTGGTCCTCCAATCTCAGGCACAACAGGTCACACAGGCGGAGGAATGAATTTCTTCACTAGAAGATGAAGCTGCGGCCAGCTCTGCCACCCTAGTCCGCATGTCTAATTTCCACAAAGATCTATGGGAAAAGATGGATGACCTCGAGGATCGCTCAAGGCGCAATAATCTGCGCATTGACGGTTTACCAGAATTGCTCACCGCTACTCAGCTCTCTGACATCTGCACAAGGCATATACCTGAACAACTAGGCTTGCGCACTCCCTGCATGATCGAATGTGCACTCCGTACCAGCCAGCATACTGACCAATGCACTAAACCCTGAGCCTTCAGTGTGCATTATCTTAATTATGCTGATAAAAATGCCATCCAACAAAATTTCTGACATTCTCAAGCCCTTACTATTAATGGCGTGGACCTGCTGCTCTTTGCCAATTATTCGATAGAGGTGATGAGACAGCGCAAAGCCTTCTCTGCAGTTTGCTCAACTCTATATCGCAAACATGTTAAACCTACTCTGGCCTATCCATCCGTTTTGCATATTACTTCCCAAACCGGGACAAATGATCTTTTTAATAATTATAAAATTGTTACGGTTATTGAAGGATCTTTCATATCAAACAACATCTTTGACAAGTCTGGCAAGCATTGTCTTATGTCTGTTGGTACGGCTAAGTCCTGTATATTTTTAGATATCATGCACAACACAGTAAGTGTAGTGTTTTATAGTGTGGGATGTGTTTTACCGAAAGTACACATAGAATACATGACAGGTGCTACTTCATGCAAAGGTCCAGGGGGTGAACCTGTAGTTTGGTTTCCATAGTGATGCTGAAATCTCTGCCTTGAGGGAGGACATGGAGAATTTATTGTTAGCTGAACCTTTTTTTTGCGGACAACATACTTGAGTGAAAGAGAAACAAAAATTAACTAGGTAACTGCTAAAGCTGTCCATCAAATTTTGCAAATTTCTGTGCTAGTCAGATCTTCTTATTTATAATACAAGGTTCATGAGATCCAGTACAGTGACGGCCTGTCAGCATTCTGGATAGGTCTACGCATCCTGCCATGTCACTTTATTGTAGAGCAGTGGTCTCCAAACTGTGGCCTGGGGACTGGATGCAGCCCATTGCTTGCTTTTATCCAGCCCTTTGGGCATTATTTCCCCCACTGTTAGCAACAGTGGGCATTATTCCTCCCAATGACACCTATTATATGGCACTATTTCTCCCACTGACGCCTATGATGGGGCACTATTCCTCCCACTGATACCTATGATGGGGCACTATTCCTCCCACTGTCACCTTTGACGGGGCACTATCCCCTCCCACTGACACCTATGATGGGGCACTATCCCTCCCACTGACACCTATGATGGGGCACTATCCCTCCCACTGACACCTATGATGGGGCACTATCTTTCCCACTGACACCTATAATGGGGCACTATTCCTTCAACTGACACCCATGATGGGGCACTATTCCTCCCTGTCCACTGACACCATGACCTTTTCTACTCCACTGGCCACAGTCTGGTCCCCATAAAGTTTTAAGAACTGTAAACTGGCCCTCTGTTTAGAAAGTTTGGAGACCGCTGATGTAGAGCATCCTTCTCAGTGTATCTGGGTATAGGCTTAACCAGAACTCGGTGGGGAAGATGTGAGAAGAGTAAAATAGTGAACTGTCATCGGGGCCGGGCTTACCATTGGGCTTGACTGTGCTCAAGCCCATGGGCCCCAAATAATAGGGGGGCCCCTTATGTTTAAGTTTTTCCAATAATATGGCAGTCATTTAAAGTGGGCGGACACAACAATGTCTTAAAAAATAGCCCATAACACAGACAGCTGATCATTTGCATGACGTCACCACGCTTGCGCAACATAAGCCCCTCTAAACCGGCATAAAAAGCTTTCCAGAATGCAGTCTGTGAGAACTTCCCCCTCTGTCCGGCTTAGAGGAGAAGTCTCGCGGTGTTTAGCTCCTTCCACTCTTCCTGATTAAAGAAGACGTCACAAAAGGGGAGTGAAAAAACAGCAGCCGCAGACACAGCAACAAATATTTATATATGTATAGCATTGCAATGAGCTGATATAACTTAATAATTGAAAAACTACAAAAATCGGCCGGGGTTTATTACAGAATCGTGATCTCTATTTTTATTCTCAGTTTATCCAGAATTGTGTAGCTCTAATACATAGCTTGTGTATGTATAATTTTGTTCTTTAACCACTTAAGGACCGCCGCATGTACATTTACGTCGGCAGAATGGCACCGACAGGCACATCAACGTATATATACGTTGGTGCCTTGGGGGGGATCGGGGGTCCGATCGGACCCCCCCCCCCGTACATGCGGCGGTCCGCCCGGCTGCAGGAGCGATCCGACAAGTGGGGGCGGCTATCCGTTTTCATCCGCCCCCTCCGGATCGCTCCCAGCCAATGCGCGCGCCCGCCTGACCTGTCACTTCCTCCTCCTGTGTAAACACAGGAAGGAGGAAGCGACGTGATCTCTCCCTCGGCGTTTGTTTCAAGCGCCGCTGAGGAGAGATCACTACAGAACAAGTAAGTCTGCACTAACACTACACTACACACACACATTTAACCCCCGCGATCGCCCCCCCCCCCCCTCCCCCCTGTCACAGTGTCACTGAATGCAGTAATCATGTATGATTACTGTATTTAGTGTCAGTGTGACAGACAGTGTGACAGTCAGACAGTCAGTAGTGTCAGGGTAGCCCCCCCCACCCCCCCCCAATAAAGTTTTAACCCCCTGATCACTGCCCTAGTTAACCCTTTCACTCCCTATTGCCAGCGTCACTAAGCGATCATTTTTCTGATCGCTGTATTAGTGTCGCTGTTCCCGCTAGGTAGCTAATTTTTTTTTAATGCGATTTTTTTTTTACTAAAGACATGTGGCTAAATAAATTTTGGCCTAAATGTTTGACTAAAATTTAGTTTATTGTTTTTTTATTATAACAAAAAGTAAAAAATATTGATTTTTTTTCAAAAATGTCGCTCTATTTTTGTATATAGCGCAAAAAATAAAAATCGCAGAGGCGATCAAATACCACCAAAAGAAAGCTCTATTTGTGGGAAAAAAAGGACGCGAATTTTGTTTGGGAGCCACGTCGCACGACCGCGCAATTGTCTGTTAAAGCGACGCAGTGCCGAATCGCAAAAACCCCTTGGGTCATTTGCCAGCGTATTGGTCCGGGTCTTAAGTGGATAATGTATAGAAGGTAGGGCCCTAAAGTGACTCAAGCCCAGGGGGCCCCCACCACCCTAAGTCCTGCCCTGATTGTCATTCAGATATTTTTTTAAGGGCAGCATTCTCTCCTCTTATTCTTCTTTTAGGACCCTTTTAAGTGAAGTAAACTCTGAAATTATCTGTAGTTTGGCAAACTTGACCTGGTGTGAAATGTTTCTAAGATGACCATGAAGAATAAAGGAACATTGTGATGTGGTGTTTGCAGGGACCTAATTAGTCCTTGTAGAGCCCTACTTGAATTGTAGATTCGTATTGTACATGGCGCCCCAACTTCTGTCCGAATCAAGATTAGGTCTCGGTCTCCCCTCTTCTGGCACTATGCCCAGGGCTGCTGTTAGAAATCACGGGGCCCCATACAGCCTACCTGGCAGCCCCCCCCCCCAATATATAAAGACCATATTTCCCCAAAAATACAGTAAAATCCTTATATGGGGACACAAACATAACAGAGAACCTGTGTGTATTGGCCATTTTTTATTTGTTTTTTTACATTTCATTTTTATATTATATTCACAGTGACAGGGGGGCACACGAGAGGGGGGGGGGGGAGATCCAAACCAGGCAGAACAGGGAGGGGAATCTGTGATCAGTGTCAGAGAAGCAATTACAGGAATGATGCCCTGTGTCTGTGCCTCTGTCTCTCCCTGCAGCAGCTGAAAGCCGGGAGGAGGGGGAAAAACTGGATTTCAGCTGCTGCAGAGGGCCGCACAGGGCATCCTTCTGTAACTGCCCCTCCGCCAAACCTCATTAATTCCCCCTGCTGTTTGGGCCCCCTTGTGTGCCTGGGCCCCCTGCAAAAGGACTGGTGGTCCCCCCCCCCCCCTTATCAGCAGCCCTGACTATGCCCTCTCCGCTGTCCTGCACGTTTCAATACCAGGGACATTACTAGCCAAAAATGTTTTGGTATTCTACAAAAGCCTTCTTGCTTTTATTACTGCAAACTGTAATGCGTATTATTTTATCGAATTCAAAACATTTTTATATTTGTTATTTTGGCTTTATTTAAATAGCACTTCAGCCAAAAACAACAAGATAAAAAGGAACAGCCCATTAAATAGTGAAATAACAAAATCATCTTCTAATGCAATAATTACCTTTTAATCAAGATATATATGTAAATCCGTGCTAGGTCACCAATAATTAATCAGCAAGCAGCCACTTGTACAACTGTGATACCAGTCAATAATACGAATGAATAAATAAAAAGCAGCGATAAATGTTAAATATAACAAAACCCCTAGGGTTGTGCGATTTGTGCAACTGTGATATCAATAAATAAAGTAAATAAAAAAATGAAAAACAGCATTAAATAAATATTTTACAGGCACTCAATATTGGTTAACCGCTTCCGGACCAGCCGCCGCAGTTTTTACTTCAGCAGGTTGGCTCCCCTGGGCAAAACCACGTTACCTTACATTGCTTTGCCTTTTGGTCTCTAGGACGTGCTCGCCGCCGGAGCCAATGTGAATGCCCGGTGGGTGCAATGACCGGCGGGCACCTGCAATCGCTCGTGACAGAGTGAGAACCGGGATCTGTGTCTGTAAACATGCGGTTGGGGGGAATTGTCAAGGGCTACTCCAAAATGTTGCCCAAGGGTACCAATAGTGTTAAGGACTATCTCGGTACCCAGAAATTAAACAAAGTACTTAAAAAAATATACATTTATTAAGAAAAAACTTAGAAAGCATTGAACCCCCCTGGTATGTGGGAGCACAGAGGTGTAGGTTCAGACATAATCCTCTACATGTTTCCCGACAAAAGTCGCTTCTTCAGGAGGAGTCAACCGAAAACATCTACAGCGAAATACAATCTCATAATTACAATATCGAAAAACAATTAACAGAACATTGTTGTAGCAGAGCTACTGAGTATGACAGTTATTTTTGGAGTATTAGAGACTGTGTGTTCCTCCCAGGGGCGAACACAGGAGGCTATAATTGGTAGACGGACTAAAATCATATATACGAAAAAATATATGTTTAATAAGTAGGGCTGTTACTGATTACAATTTTCATGGTCGATTAATCGTTTTTTTTTTTCAGATCGTCACCATAAATAGTCCCCACTGTAATATCCACAGACATCTCCCCCCCACTGTAATATCCACAGACATCTCCCCCCCACTGTAATATCCACAGACATCTCCCCCCCACTGTAATATCCACAGACATCTCCCCCCCACTGTAATATCCACAGACATCTCCCCTCACTGTAATATCCACAGACATCTCCCCCTCACTGTAATATCCACAGACATCTCCCCCGCCCCACTGTAATATCCACAGACATCTCCCCCCCCCACTGTAATATCCACAGACATCTCCCCCCCCCACTGTAATATCCACAGACTTCTCCCCCACTGTAATATCCACAGACATCTCCCCCCCCCCCCACTGTAATATCTACAGACATCTCCCCCCACTGTAATATCTACAGACATCTCCCCCCACTGTAATATCTACAGACATCTCCCCCCACTGTAATATCTACAGACATCTCCCCCCACTGTAATATCTACAGACATCTCCCCCCACTGTAATATCTACAGACATCTCCCCCCACTGTAATATCTACAGACATCTCCCCCCACTGTAATATCTACAGACATCTCCCCCCACTGTAATATCTACAGACATCTCCCCCCACTGTAATATCTACAGACATCTCCCCCCACTGTAATATTTACAGACATCTCCCCCCCACTGTAATATCTACAGACATCTCCCCCCCACTGTAATATCTACAGACATCTCCCCCCCACTGTAATATCTACAGACATCTCCCCCCCCACTGTAATATCCACAGACATCCCCCCCCCCCCACTGTATAGGAAGATTAGTGTTTGTTTAGTCTTAAAAGAGAAGCCGGCTGAACACAAGCAGTTGAGGCCGGGTGATGACGTCAGTGCGCCGCTCTACGCTCACCTAGGCCGCCGCCAGGTGGACCAAGATGGCCGCCGCTCCGGGAGCTAGGCCGAAGCCGCGGCCTTTCCTATGGCCGAGGCAGCAACGGAGCTCCACGGATCACGTGGTGTGCTAATCCGCATATGGTGACATGTTCGGATCACGGATCATTTACGATCCGTTGCACCACTAGTACCGATCAAAAGAATTTTAATCAATCAAAAAAATGAATGACTAATCGAGGAATTAATCTTTAATTTCCACAGCCCTAATAATAAGTATTGTGATGTTGGGTCCAACCAAGCAACAAGCACATAAGGACAAAATTGAACACCCCAAAAAGAGCAGGGGGGGTGAATGGGGAGAAAGGGAAGGGGGGAAGGGAAAGAAAGGGGGAGAGGAAAATAAGAAGGGGAAGGAAAAAGATGGAGAAAATGATTGGCGCAAAACTGGAACAAAAAGGAAAGGTAGGGAAGGACGGGGAGGGAGAAAAGGGGGAGCAGGAAGGGGAAACCAAGATGGAGAAGAGAAGAAGGGGGGGCAGGAGGTAGGGTAGGAGGGGGAAATTGGGGAAGAAAGATGGAGTGTGGGGAGGACAATGGGGGGAGGGGGCAGAGGGAAAAAAGGGGAAGAGGAAAGAAGCTAACTGGGTCGGATGAAGTGGTAAGCAGGACTGGGATAGAAATGGACAATTGTGTGCATGTCATATAGTTTGGAATAACCCACCAAATAAAATCATTGAGCAAATCGAACACCCGGGACATAAAACAGACTTAGGTTCCGCCCAAAGGACAGATGAACTAGAGCAGGGGTCTCCAAACTTTATAAACAAAAGGCCAGTTTACTGACCTTCTAACTTTAAGGGGGCCAGACTATGACCAGTGGGGCAAGAAAATGTCCCGGTGTCAGAAGGACTAAACAATGCCCATCATTGGTATTAGTGGGAGGAATAGGGCCCTATTGTTGGTATCAGTGGGAGATATATTGACCCATCGATGGTGTCAGTGGGAGGAATAGTGTCCCATCGATGGTGTCGGTGGGAGGAATAGTGTCCCATTCATGGTGTCAGTGGGAGGAATAGTGTCCCATCGATGGTGTCGGTGGGAGGAATAGTGTCCCATCGATGGTGTCGGTGGGAGGAATAGTGTCCCATCGATGGTGTCGGTGGGAGGAATAGTGTCCCATCGATGGTGTCGGTGGGAGGAATAGTGTCCCATCGATGGTGTCGGTGGGAGGAATAGTGTCCCATCGATGGTGTCGGTGGGAGGAATAGTGTCTTATTGCCAGTGGCATGAGCTATGCCCCACTGTTGCTGACAGTGTGGGAAATATAGACTTTTTCATCTTGCTCCCATCTCTTTATAATAAATATTACACGGCATCATTTCCAGGAACAGGTTAAATTGTTTTAGATATTGAATCAGGTAACAAATTTCTGTTATGCGACGCTTTAAAAAGGCAAAAATAAAAAATCAATGAGAGACATGGCACAGAGAGGAGGGGGCAGAGGGAAAAAAGGGGAAGAGGAAAGAAGCTAACTGGGTCGGATGAAGTGGTAAGCAGGACTGGGATAGAAATGGACAATTGTGTGCATGTCATATAGTTTGGAATAACCCACCAAATAAAATCATTGAGCAAATCGAACACCCGGGACATAAAACAGACTTAGGTTCCGCCCAAAGGACAGATGAACTAGAGCAGGGGTCTCCAAACTTTATAAACAAAAGGCCAGTTTACTGACCTTCTAACTTTAAGGGGGCCAGACTATGACCAGTGGGGCAAGAAAATGTCCCGGTGTCAGAAGGACTAAACAATGCCCATCATTGGTATTAGTGGGAGGAATAGGGCCCTATTGTTGGTATCAGTGGGAGATATATTGACCCATCGATGGTGTCAGTGGGAGGAATAGTGTCCCATCGATGGTGTCGGTGGGAGGAATAGTGTCCCATTCATGGTGTCAGTGGGAGGAATAGTGTCCCATCGATGGTGTCGGTGGGAGGAATAGTGTCCCATCGATGGTGTCGGTGGGAGGAATAGTGTCCCATCGATGGTGTCGGTGGGAGGAATAGTGTCCCATCGATGGTGTCGGTGGGAGGAATAGTGTCCCATCGATGGTGTCGGTGGGAGGAATAGTGTCCCATCGATGGTGTCGGTGGGAGGAATAGTGTCTTATTGCCAGTGGCATGAGCTATGCCCCACTGTTGCTGACAGTGTGGGAAATAATGCTTTAAGGGCTGGATAAAAGCATGCAAAGGGCCACATCCAGGCCCCAGGGCCACAGTTTGGAGACCACTGAACTAGAGAAGCCAGCGCTAGAGGTGGAACCAAATAGATTATTACTGATCATATAAATGAGTAAGACCTCTGCTGTTATTTCTCACAGGCCTTTCTTGCATCAACAAAGAAAAATAGACTTTTTCATCTTGCTCCCATCTCTTTATAATAAATATTACACGGCATCATTTCCAGGAACAGGTTAAATTGTTTTAGATATTGAATCAGGTAACAAATTTCTGTTATGCGACGCTTTAAAAAGGCAAAAATAAAAAATCAATGAGAGACATGGCACAGAGATTATTTTCTCTGGTGCCTACGCTCGCAGGTTCACTATCGATTTGCTCCGACTCCTGAAGTTATTTAGAAAGTTGAAGAAATAATTGTTTGGAACCTGTTTTCTCACCCTCACTTGAGAGGTAGTAAATATCGAACGGGTGCAAGATGTGTGTCCTCTGGAAGTTGTGACAGTCTGCAGTGTGGGGGGAACGCTGACAGCTGAGAAATATTGTATTTTTTATTATTAGTACCTTAAAGAACCGCTTTGTATTTGTGTAACGAGAGGTTAGGAAGATGGGCCGTGTATTAGGACATGGTGAGGGGACTGCCATCGGAAAATCATTATGGATGTACGATCACACGCTTTATAAAAGAACACAAATTACATCAATATCAAAAGCAATTCAGTTTAAAGTGAGCCGTAATACTCAAAAATATTAACCACTTAAGAACCGGAAGATTTTTCTCCTTAATGACCAAGCCATTTTTTGCAATATGCCACTGCGTCAAGTTAACTGACAATTGCGCGGTCGTGCGACTTTGTACTCAAACAAAATTGATGCCTTTTTTCCCAAAAATAGAGATTTCTTTTGATGGTATTTGATCACCTCTGTGTTTTTTTTTGTTTGTGCTATAGGCAAAAAAAGAGCAACAATTATGAAAAAAAAAATATTTTGCTATAATTAATATACCAAAAAAAAATAAGTATTTCTTCTTCAGTTGGCCTGAACAGAAGAAGAAATTGGTATTTGTTCTTCAAATGAATACACACTTTATTGTGTTTTTTTTTTTTTAAATAAAAAATATGTAGAAAAATATATATCGGGCTAGATATATATTTAGATATATATTTTTCTATTATATATTTTTCTACATATCTTTGGTAAAAAAAAAGTACATTGCAATAAGTGTGTAGTAATTGGTTTGTGCAAAAGTCATAGCATCTACAAAATAGGGAACAGATTTATGGCGTTATTTTTATTTTATTTAACTAGTAATGGCGGGACTGCAACTTTGCGGCGGACATATCAAACACCTAACTGACATTTTTGACACTCTTTTGGGAACCAGTGACATTATAACAGTAATCAGTGCTAAACATATGCACTGACGTTGTACTAATGTCACTGGCAGGGAAGGAGTTAACATTGAAGGCGGTCAAGGGGTTAAATGTGTTCCCTGCAGGTGTTTTTTAACCGTATGGGCGGCCTGGGGAAAAGCACAGATCCATTTCCTGCATGGCAGAAAGACAGGATCTGTGTGACCTCCCCTGTCAGAATGGAGATTTGCCTTGTTTACACAGGCAGATCCCCGTTTTGTCACTGCGGTGAACAATTGTGGGTGGCCGGTGGATATCGAGTCACCTCCACCCGCTCATTGGTTCCCCCGCTGGCCGCGCGCCCACAAACTAGAGTTCCCGAGCCGCTGACAATGATGGCGATTCGCGGGAACGAGTCGACCTGCCACAGTACGATGAAGGCGGTTGGTCCTCAAGTGGTTTCCATCACCAAGTCAGCAATTCTTCTATATAGAGAGAACTTACTCGCGTCCTTCCTGGATCTACAGGCATATAAAGGGTTCTGACTGCAGAGACCAACATAGTCAATTGATTGCTTTCTTTTAAGTACATTTAGCCTGATATATGTGCGTCATTGCACCAACTTGTGTTTTTGCATTTCTAATGGGCTGCCGACCCATTTGTACTCGGGATACAGAATATGTAACCCTTTACTGCACCAAAGTGCGTGCATGAGAAAACACATGCACTGGGTTGTGGTGGAAAAAGGGTCATGCATGTTTTTTTTTGAATGATACATGGCTGTATTTGAACCAGAAGAAATGAATAGACAGATGCAATGCAATGTGCGCCTATACGTAAAAAAGGCACTCAAACGCACACGGGTAAAATGTAAATGGGTCCTTAACCACTTATTTTCTGCTACATGGTGGCACCTCTGCGCCGGATCATGTTTACAGTATATACCAGTGGCGGTGCGTCCGTGGAGGGCCCAGGAGTGCTGCCCCCTCTCTCCTGCACCTGTCAATCAACAAGAGATTCATGCATTGCATGAATATATTTATTGTCGCTGCTGCCGCCTCCTATTCAGGTGTCTGGCCCCTTTTTGGGCGCCAGGCATCTGAATTACAACGGCAGAGGTGTATTTGGATGTGCTCGATTAGAGCCATCGGCTTTAATAGGCATCCTGATTAGAGCCATAGGCTCTAATAGGCTGGCGCACTTTTAGGGAATCAAATCGCTTTCCTAACACTGACCCGCCTCTCAGCCAATCTGGTTACCTGTCACCTGATTGGCTGAAGCGACAGGCGCCTATCAGGCATCCAATCATAGCAGAAGAGGACGGAAGAAGACCTTGAGGACTCTGAGGGAGCGTGGAAGACAGCGCTGACCCGAGATAGATAAGTCACCGTGCAAGGGGGCATACTGGCAGCATTTGATGGGGCAAACTGGTGACAATTGATGGAGCACACTGGCGGCAATTGATAGGGCAGACTGGCATCAATTGATGATTGGCACTGCGCTGACAAGCTGTTCACCTCTGCAGCTAAGGGTTCGGATCCCGGTCTCGGCTGCATGTGAATTGAGTTTGGTGGTCTCAGCCCAGCTCCCGGTGGGTGTGCTATGTGAGGTAAGCCTGCGCTTAGTACGCCCACCCCCCCTCCCACAAAACCACCACACTTGCACGCACTCGAAATTGGGTAATATGCACGCACTTTGGCCACACGTTCTCTAAAAAAAAGAGAGGCGAAGGACTAACAGGGCTGGCTGAGCGGGCCAGATCCTCTCACTCCCTCATAGGGGGGGTCCCTCTGCCCCGTTGGGCTTCAAAGTGGAGCAGGTAGGGTGGGCTGTGTGGGAGGACCACCTCACACCCGCCATTGCCACCCGGGGGCATGGAGAAAGATGGCAGATTGCCTCTGGGGGAGGTCTGCCTACTCCCAACTCCTGCAGTCTGGCTCCTCTCTCGAGTACACGCACAAAATACACTTTAAAGAAAAAAAAAATTGATGATTACAATAGCTGCGTTTTTATGACACAGTGGCTGCGTTTGATGGGCACAGTGGCGGCAATTGATGGGCACAATAGCTGTGTTTGGGCACAGTGAGGCTGCAATTTTTTTTTCCTTTTTAGTTTGTTTGCGCCCCCCCCAAAAAAATTCTGAGCACCACCTGCCACTGGTATATACGTGATCTAACTCTTCCTGGTAGGGGGCATGCATATGCACAGGGCAGGGACGAGGGGAAGACAGGTGAGGCAGCTGCCCTGGGCACTGTGGTATCACGTGATGTGTGGGCACCATGAGATTTTAGGAGATTTGTGTTCAGTAATGGATTTTTGGGGACAGCAGCGAGTAAGAATTTTTTATAGGAGGGGAAATTTGTGTGTGTGTGTGCTAGGAAAGGTGTTTATTTTTTATTTTTTGGGAGGGGTGGGCAGGGGGTTGGATTGGCGGATTTGTGCTAGTAGGGATGACCGGCATTTTGTGCAAGGAGAAGAAATGTGTGTGAGAGGGCATTTCAGCAGGGGGTGGCGATATTGTGCCATGAGAAGAAATTTTCCTTATTTTTTTTTTGGGGGGGGGGGGGTTTGTGCCTGCAAAGGGAAAAAATTTAGGGCATACCCATGCTCGTTCCTCTAGAGCTCTGTGCTGTAAAGTGACTCCCGCACGCATGTGTGGGGGGTGACATCATCGCAGCTTAGCCATTCAAAGGACCAGAGCGCATGAACTCAGAAGGAAGTTTGGGTGAAGATGGAAGCTCTGTCATGCAGAGCACCGCTGGATCGCTTTGTTTTTAGGCAAGTTTCACAGAATGTGCTAGTATGCAATGCATACTAGTACATTACTATTTTGCCTTGCAGGGAAAACCTCTTTTTTTTTTTTTATTATCCAATTTACTTCTGCTTTAAGGCTCAACTCTGAGAAAAAAAATATTGTGGTAACCCCAAGAACTTAAAGAATTAAAAGCTTGTTTTTTTTCTGGGGGAACATAACAAGTTTATACTCGCCTTATATAACCGGTCTCCCTGAATCGGCTCCTCTTGGTCACAAGAGATTTGCCAACCTGTCTGATAGTTTGTTCAATATTGATTTCTTCCAACGATAAGAAGGACCATAACTTCACCTCTCTGCAATCAAATATTGTGCCCAGTGCCAGGCAATGGGTGGGCAGAAGGGAAGCCTGCCCTGGGCGCAATGGTTTATTGCAAGGATGAGGGCGTCTCCTTGACCCTAACCTAAAGGAAGGGGGGGGGGCAAAGTTTGGCATCTTTGCCCTGGGCTCTAGATGACCTTGTCCCGGCACTGATTGTGCCAGTTGTATAGACTGGCCTACCTGATTTGTTCTAGAATGAAAAAGGGAATCTTCTCACAACTGGAATGCAGATACATTTTTGTTCGCACTCTGAACTGTCACTTCTATCACTGACTGATTGCTGGGTGTACTCTGAATACATTTACTTCTTCCAGATTTCACATGAAGTTTTATAATTGCATTTCTGTCTGCAATACACAAGACTCAGTGGATGCAAATACTGTTATACTTTATCCCAAAACTATAAAATATAACTTGTTTTCATATAAAGTCTTGACTGAAACGGCACAGAGACAAACATAATGTTGATTTCTTTGGTAGTGGTTGTATAATTAACCAGATATACACATCAGTTAAAACTGGAGCGCCCCCTTTAGACATATCAGGGCAGTAATTGTAGACTATAACACAGCTTAGATATATGGGTAAAGACCATAGGCGTGCGCACAGGGTGTGCCGTTGTGCCATGGTGCACCCTAATCACCTAGTGTGCATTAGCTTTATTGCTTTGTGTAGCAATGAGGAGATGGGAAAAACCTCCATCTTACCAGATCTGCTATAAGACTACACTCCTCTTTCATTGTGCCAGCAGGGAGATAAATGCACCATAGATTAGACTGATCTAATCTATTAGGGGACAGCTGCATAGGCTTTTTCACCCCCCCCCCTTTATTTCCAAACACAGACACTCAGAACTGCTTGTTTGGAAACTTCCTATTGGAAGTTGTCCGTAAACTCTCTATTGGAAGAGCCTGAGCCAATCATGAGACAGCAGCAAAGGACTGTGGGGGAGGAGATAAAAAGTCAGAGGAACTAGGCCAGACCCTCTTTTTGCCTGCACCTCATCAGGAGAGCACTCTGTGTGAGTGTAGAATCACAGCCTACCAAGGGAAACACAGCCTGCAACTCCAGCCCAGAGGAACAGATTGTTCATGCTGCTCCAGCCCAGAGGAACAGACTGTCCATGCTAAAGAAGGACACCCTGCAACAGCTCAACGACTGAATACCACTGCGACACACCTGCATCTAAGATCAATCGATCGTTTAGATGGAGGACCGCTGCCTGTGTACAGGATTGCCCAGGAACCTTTAATGCTTTTCATAGCATGCCACATCCAAATTTTGTCCACAGAGCTCCTACATTGCCGGTGAAGATAATAAAATGCAAAGGCTTAGGTCCAGGTCATTACCACGGTTGCTCTTAGAGGGGGGCACACCATGGGTATTGATATCATTTCACTGGGTGTGTACTAGAGGCATTGTAGGCCTGTCTGGGGTTCCCCTTTAGCCACAGCATCCCACACACATCAAAAGTTATTGGGGAGTCTATTTAATCTGTACATATTGTTACCTATTGCTTTTGTTGTTTGCATAGTGTTCCTGACAGTTTTCTTTAAACTGTTTCAACCAAGTCCTGGGTACTTACACAGGTCCTGGCTGACTAATGTTAACCTGAATTTTACTTTTCTTTAAGTAAACTACAAGAAAAATGTGTTGTGTATTCCTGCTGAGTTATTCCATTAATAACATTGCTTGGTGTGCCAGAGGGGATGGGACAGTTCATTGGGGTTGAAAGGCAGAGTAACGAACTGAACAAATAAAAGCAGCTTCTTTGAGGGTTTGCTATATATATGACATGACACACGTACACATGTGTTTGAGCTTTGGGGTGCAGACCCTAATGCAATAGGCTGTGCACACCTATGGTAAAGATTACCTGAGAGTTACAACTTGTTCATCAAATGGAATTATCTTTAATGAACAATCAGCCAAGAGTTTTGCTGGAAGCAGGCTGGCATTTGTGAAAGGTCATCTTCTGACAGCGAGAAGAAGACAAACACTCCTGCCAGGCACGAGGGAATACAGCTTGGTAAAACGTCCCAATCCCTTGTACAAACCATAGCTCCTACAATGCCCATCTCTCATCTTTAACTCTATTCCAGAGTCTCTTGAAGTGTCATTACAGGACAGACTGACCTGACACATTAGCTGATCTCTCTAGTACACTCTATTTAGCTCTCCATGATCCGGCACACACTGTTTGAATTAACAAGCCAGGTGATGTTTGTGTTAACATTTCTTTTATGAAACTTGTTCAGTAGTATGATTCTGTTCAAATTAATATTCTTTTAGTAATTTGAAGCTGTATGGACATACATTATAAAAACTCGTACACACATTCGCATTTCCATCGGACAAAGCGTATGACTTTTGTCCAAAAAGGCGTTGGCCGTGAACTTGGATTGCATATAAACGGCAAAGGATTGTCGTCCAACAAACACAAACTTTTGCTAATGTTGATGTAACGGTATGGCCGTGGGACCCAGAGGCTCTTGAAGGATGTGGGGTACTCCTGTTTCAGCTTCACCAATGACTCGTGCATCTAGGGTCATCCTATGTCCACTAGGGGCATAGGATGACTGAGAAATGATATCTTGAATTACATGAGATGGGACAGTAAGGATAATTCACAATGTATTGCAGGATATCTTGAAATATTACAGGTGGTTAATTCTGAACCCAACAGGTCAATAATGGTGTAATTCATTCAATGTGGGGACACATACTGTTAAGGTGTTAATTTAAGTCTGGCTCCTTAGATATTTCATTGTGTGATGTTAATTAACACTGTATTGTGTGAAAGTTGTATTGATGCTAATAAGTGTTGTGAGTTAGCACACGCTAAAGGTCAGACGTCTGACTTATGTTTACTAAAGGTATGTGTATTGTGTAGCAGGTGAGCATAGCTTATCGCGGCGGAGTCAGAATGTTTGTCTAAGATGTGGATTGAGGGGGACTCGTTAGTACCCATTGTATGATGTTGTGGGTGGAGTGTGTCATTGTCATTTGATTACTGCAGCATGCTTTTTACTGTATAAAAAGAGCCTGAGTTTGTCATTAAAGATCTATTCATTTTGGAACCAGAGAACAGAGCTGTGTCTCATTTTCTCGGGGAAATCTAATGGGTCCTGTCTGCTGGATTGTGTAGTGTCGATAAGCTGTCGTGGTTCCTTCAAAAACTGTGTACCTAGAAGAATTGATGCTGTTTTGAAGGCAAAGGGTGCTCACACCAAACATTCATTTGATTTGGATTTGTCATCTGTTCTTTTACGTTCCATTTTGTTGATTTGTTGAATCACTTGTAAACACAGAAGTCCAGTTTCTGTGTTTACAAGTGACAGCTCTGCACTCTGTGTGTAACCCCCCTGAACTCGGTACTCTGTCTGTCATACGATCCTGGTATATAAAGCGGAGGTCCACCCCAAAAAAATAAATAAAAAATGGCCAAAAAGGCTAAAAAAAATTGAAAAAATAAAATGTATACTTACCATAAATGGCTGTTGCTAGGCAGAACGTCCTAATCTGCCACTTTCTATTCCGCAGTAATCTTTTTTTTTTTGTCTCCTCCTTGCTGTCTTCTGGGACCTGTGTGTGTCCAAGGAGACAGCCGCCCATTCACAAAGCGCATGCGCAGTAGGAAACAGGCAGTGAAGCCGCAAGCCACACGATCCGGAGGATGGATTGGCCTCGGGCGGCCGACATCGTGGGCACCCTGGACAGGTAAGTGTGCTTATTAAAAAATGAAAACATTTTCTCAGCTGGACCTCTGCTTTAATGCCCCTTTAAGACCCTCCTACTGTTCGTTTTGGGGAGGGGGTTTTGGGGAGGGGGTCGTGGTTGAGTTCCAGCACCTATTGCATGTAGGAAAGCTGTAAACTTCAGGAGTTGGTCAAGATTTGCATAATAATGTTTCAGGGTGCTCTTCATTTTTTGTGGGCACACATGCAACCAGCATTAGGTGCCTGTTTTCCTTGCTATGTACTTTTAAAATAACCAGAGGATTTACTTTAAATGGAAGTATGTGGGTTTCAGTCTATTTCTGTGCTCATAGGGCCAGGTTCAGATACATTTGCGTTTCTTTAGAGCGGCGTACGTATCTTCTTTACGCTACGCTGCCGCCACTTAGAGAGGCAAGTGCTGTGTTCACAAAGCACTTGCTCCCCAAGTTATGGCGGCGTAGCGTAAATGGGCCGGCGTAAGCCAAAGTAGGAAGGAGGTGGGCGTCATGTATTTAAATTAAGCATGACCCCATGCTTATGAATGCTCAGAATCACATCGAAAAAACTCCCTAAGTGACGTTGGAACGCAATGCCTAAGATGTGTGAACGTAATCTACGCCCTGCCCTATTCCCGTACTACGTAAACGGCGTAAAATTCGACGGCGTCGTTCCCTGGCCCATACCTTTGCATTAGCTGCGCCTCATATAGCAGGGGTAACTTTACGCCTGGACGTAAGCCTTACGCAAAGCATGTATATGAAGTGGCCGGGCGTATCTACGTTCGTGAATCGTATCTCCCTCATTTGCATATTTCTAATGGGAACGCCGAATGCGTCCAGCGTAACTATGCGCCCACGATACGCCGGTGTAGGCAAGTTACGTCGGGCGGAGGAAGGCTATTTTTCGGCATATCTCGCTTTGAGAATCTGCGTAAAGATACGACGGGGCACATTTGAAATTACGGCGGCGTATCTGGAGATACACCAACGTAAATGCTTGCTGAATCTGGCCCATAGTGTTTACTTTATGGATGTATATTTATCTATAAAAGAAAAGCAGTCTATTTTCTTCTTTATACTATTATTTTGTATTGAAATAAGTGCAGATTTCACAGAACAGCTGGCTGTCCAATGTTTCTTGCTCTGGACCCTCTTACCTTTTCTCCGAGCGCCAATCGATATAAGGAGGGAGAATTTGGAGGAGAATGGAAGTAAATTGAAGCAGCTGGATCCTGCACATTTTGCACGCTGAGAGCTAATTTCCAGCTCTTTAACTGTGATGGATCCGCTACCCGCATACCAGGGCCCAGAAATTGAATTGATAAGGGAGGGCTGCTGGGCCGAGGAACAGAATAAAAATTGCTGGAGCTGGCAGTGCCCAAAACAAAACCCTGTGCACTCCATAAACACGCTTTTATATGCTCTAAATGTTTTAACTCTCTCCCTGGAAGAATACAGGGAAAGGTCATATCCTTTGTAACCTTATCATGACAGTTGAACTTTCCAACACACTTAAAATAGTTTAGTTTGCCTTGTTACTCACCACAAAAAAAGTACAATTATTCAGCTATGGAACATGGTCGGGTGACGCACCCAACAAAAATTAATTGAAGTACACAGGGCATGTGTAGTACACCCTATGCTTGTGCACTGCTGCTTCTCCTTACCTCCTAACTCCCGGCTGTAAAAATGACAGCGGTCATTATGGCTGGCCATAGATGCTTCTTTTTATTTTTAATAAGCTGATTGGGCTGATTGTTTTTTTTTTTTTTCCTTAACCACTTTAGCCCCGGACCATATTGCTGTCCAATGACCAGAGCACTTTTTGAAGAAAAAAAAAAGATTTTGCACTTAAAGCGGGGGTTCACCCTTAAAACAACTCTGTGTCATCCCATCCAGCATACTGGCGTCAGCGCCAGTATGCTGTTTTTTTTTTACATCTCTGTACTTACTGTTTAATTGATCATTTTATTTTGTCCCTACCGTGAGGAATGGCGCGGCTATGGAGCGTCACGGCTTCCGAAAATAGCCGACTAGCACTCGGGTCTTCCCGGCGCTATACGGCGACTGCGCACAGACCTAGGAGCTGACTGCGCAAGCCCCGTATATATCCGAGTCCTATTTCGGCTTTTTTCGGAGGGCGTGAAGCGCCATAGCCTTTGGACTCGGATATATACGGCGCCTGCGCAGTCAGCTCCTAGGTCTGTGCACAGGCGCCGTATAGCGCCGGGAAGACCCGAGTGCTAGTCAGCTATTTTTGGAAGCCGTGACGCTCCATAGTTGCGCCATTCCCCGCGGTAGGGACAAAATAAAATGATCAATTAAACAGTAAGTACAGAGATTTAAAAAAAACAGCATACTGGCGCTGACGCCAGTATGCTGGATGGGATGACATTGATTTAACTGACAATTGCGCGGTCGTGCGATGTGGCTCCCAAACAAAATTGGCATCCTTTTTTTCCCCACAAATAGAGCTTTCTTTTGGTGGTATTTGATCACCTTTGCGGTTTTTATTTTTTGCGCTATAAACAAAAATAGAGCGACAATTTTGAAAAAAAATCTATATTTTTTCATTTTTGCTATAATTAATATCCTCAAAAATATATAAAAAAAAACAAAAATTTTTCCTCAGTTTAGGCCGATACGTATTCTTCTACCTATTTTTGGTAAAAAAAATCGCAATAAGCGTTTATCGATTGGTTTGCGCAAAATTTACAACGTTTACAAAATAGGGGATAGTTTTATGGCATTTTTATTAATATTTTTTTTTTACTACTAATGGTGGCGATCAGCGTTTTTTTTTTTTTCGTGACTGCCACTATATGGCGGACACATCGGACAATTTTGACACATTTTTGGGATCATTGTCATTTTCACAACGAAAAGTGCTATAAAAATGCACTGATTACTGTGAAAATTACAATTGGGGTTAAGTGTGACCTCATGTGTGTTTCTAACTGTAGGGGGGCGGGGCTGGACGTGTGACGTCAGTGATCGTCATTCCCTATATCAGGGAACAGACGATCACTGACATTGCCACAGTGAAGAACGGAGAAGGTGTGTTTACACTCACCTCTCCCCGTTCTTCAGCTCCTGTGACCAATCGCAGGACACCGGCGGCGATCGGGTCCGCGGGTCCCGCGTGCGTGGTCACGGAGCTTCAGACCGGGACGAGTGCACGCGTCGGCGACCCACGGCTGGGCTCTTAAAGGGGACATATATATATATATACGTGCCTGTGCCCAGCCGTGCCATTCTGCCGACGTATATCGGCGTTGGGCAGTCCTTAAGTGGTTAAACTGAATTGATTGTTTTACAAGGTGATTGTTTACAATCACTTTAGACTTCCTTTGTATCTACAGTAATGCTATTTTTATTTTTTTATTTTTTAAACTAACACTGAACAGACCGGAAAATTGGTGGGGTTTGTAATGTTATTTGTTTATGGGTGGCATGAAAATGTTCATTGCATGACATTATCACCAAAAGAAAACCTTGTTTATACTGATATATTTATTTCTTATCTTAGGTAATGGAAATGACTGCCAAATAAACAAGCCCATAGCAGTAACGTAAAAAAATGCCAAGTCCATAGACGATGTACAGGTGTGAGATATGAAATGGGCAGTGTTGTTCATCTTCCTTTAAAAAAGTAACTAGTTACAATTACAAGTTACTTGCCCAAAAAAGTAAGTGAGTTAGTGACTCAGTTACTTTATTGGCAAAGTAACTAGTTACTCGGAAAAGTAACTGAGATTTTTTTTTTTATATTCTACAATGCAATTACGTTCTATAACATCTTTAATATCAAAGATGTTTATATTAACTGATTGAAGAATAAAAACACTATATACAGTATTTTAGAACATTTCATACTGTGTACAATTATTAATATCATCATCACACTTCACCTGCCCTGCAATATTGTACAATATAGATTCAGTGTGCAGTGTGAGTGACACTGCTGCAGTGCACACTGAATCTATATTGTACAGTATTGCTGCCTGGGCAGGTGGAGTGTGGTGATGATATTAATAAATGTACATCAGTATTGCATTTGCTGGGCCTGCCATATACTGTACTGTACTATACTGTATATCTGCACTACAAAATTCCTTTACAAATAATGCATATTTTAAAATGTTATTAGTAATAACTTATTACTACGGTATAGTACAGTACAGTATATGGCAGGCCCAGCAAATGCAATACTGTGTACAATTATTATTATTAATATCATCATCATCACACTCCACCTGCCCTGCAATACTGTACAATATAGATTCAGTGTGCACTGCAGCAGTGTCGCTCACACTGCACACTGAATCTATATTGTACAATATTGCAGGGCAGGTGAAGTGTGATGATGCTGGGCCTGCCTGGGCATGTGGAGCGGTCGGGTGGAGTGTCCCGTGTACTGTGCGGGCGTACCTGTGTGCCTCTCCATCCCCGACTGTCATGTTGATGATCTCCTCGGCGGGCTCCAACGCCGCTGTTCCATTCGTTCACATCCGGGCGGTCCCACTCTCATCTCACTGCTGTCGCCATTCGCCGGGCAGTCCGGGCAGACTCTGCCTCCTCCTGTGACGCTGCTCCCACCCCAAGGTGTCCAGACACGAGTGTCACGTCTGCGGCCACGGGCGGGAGACTCCAGAGGCGCGTGCATGCGCTGCTCCAGTGCCACCCACGAGTCAGTCCGACACTGAGAGACAGTCACATGCCTGCCGGCGGCCAATCATTAACTTTGGCATCATGTGATGATGACACACATTCACCCACCCAATCACAAGTACAATGCAACAATCGGGCTCCATCCCGCCGGCCCTGAGGTGAGGGGAACTAAGTTAGAACAGACTGAGGCATTAACCCCGGAGTCTGGTCTGCCCCCACCCGCGCCGCGCGCTCAATGTAACGTGGTAACGCCGCCAATGTAATGGCAACGGCGTTCCCGCTGGGGTAAAAGTAATCAGGTAGATTACTAGTTACCTCTTGGCAGGCAATCGTTACGTAATGGCGTTTATTTAAACGCCGTTACTTACAACACTGGAAATGGGTAAGCACCGTTTTTAAATTACTAAATGCAAATTGAATTTTTTGTCTGCTTTCTCGGAGAGCTGATGCAGTCTAATAGCGGACACGTTTATTGCCTCTGCTTCATCTTCATCATGCTGACTCATAACATTCACCTAGTAGTATATTGCATCATCGGAGCGTTTATTATTTCCTGGTGGAGACCTACTCACCTATGCCATGCTGAAGAAGAAGAGTAGTAGCCACATGTGAACTATAATTCAGTTTGAGGACATGACAGAGGTAAGCTTTTTTCTTCTCCGCAAAAGAATAACAGATTTGTGAAACTCCAATACGGCCATGTTATGTGATTAAGTTAGAAATAAATCAGTTATAATTGCAAAGAGAGTGTTTGGGCACACTAATAAAACGTTCAGGGGGCTTCATAGAGTGTTCACATCGTTCTTCAGAATTCCATTATACCTCTGCAAATGTCAGGGAGGGTGACAGATTTGTGTACCTGTTGGAAACCTATTAATCTGGCGCAGGCCATACCACTAGGGTGACCACGTGTCCCGGATTGCCCGAGACAGTCCCGCATTTTGCAGGTCCGTCCCGGGCACCTTAATTCCAGGACAATACAGTGTCCTGGAATGAAACTGACACAGCTTCCCCCCGGGCCAATCTGATGCCCCCAAAAATGTCTGCCATATCACTGCTTTTCTCACTGACAGTACTTGTCCTGGCCGGGAATGCCTAAAGGAGCACAATCCCCGCCCTGTGATTGTGATTGGAATCATAAATCCCGCCTCTTGTGTCCAATCACTGTGCTGTGATTCGTTACAGCACAAGCTGATTTTTGGGAAGGGGTGTACCTGAATGGTAGTTTGTAAATGTGGTCACCCTACATACCACCTTTATTTAATTCTCCTTATTGTCTGTGCCTCATTAAAGTCTAACTCAAACCAAAGTCCTTTTTTTTTTGGATAGAGTAAAGGCCCGCACACACAATCTGACTTTTTGACAACAAACCTCCGAAGACCTGTTTTTGCAGACAATCTAAGTGTGGGCAGCAAGAGGTGATGTCATCTCTCTGCTCACCCGCCACCGGCAAACCTCTGAAAGTGCAGCCTTAGCGGCCTGGCTGAAAACAGGCTATGGCCCTGCAGCGGGCTGCGGCCTGGGGGTTGGGGACCCCTGCTCTATGCCATATATACTGTTGTGGGTTTAGTAACACTTTTAAAATATTGCAAAACACAGGCTTTTTGTGATATGGCGCTATAAACAAAATTCCTGTTAGAAAAGTTTTTCATATCAGAAAAGTAGTTTTCCTTTTTTCCCTTTCATATTCTATAGCTACTATCTACTGGTATTTGAATTGTATGATTTATGCTGTAAGGCTGTATATATATGTGTGTGTGTGTGTGTGTGTGTGTGTATATATATATATATATAATAATGTGTAGCACTACCCCCGAAGGAGCTGCTGAATATTTTCGAACGGCATGTTGCGTCTTTCTCCTCGCCGTCCAGGGGAACAGATGAGTTGAAAAAGTTCAATGTCCACACTTTACACTTCTTTTCTAAGATTTATTTAGTAGAACTTGGTAAGAAAGAAGTAGTAGTTGAAGAGGTGGAAGGGTAACAGGTAGATAGGTTCAGGTGTTTAGTTTCAATCCAGAAACACTCCTGCTTCCAGCAACACAGTTTTCGTCGCCACTCTAGCCATAGTGGGTTTTGCTCACCTGGATAGGTCCTTCTCACTGGCCTAGCAGCCGGAGTGGCACATGGAACAAAGTACAGTCTCTGCCACAGACCTTCCTTTGGATGGAGATGTTTTCAGTCTGGAATCCCCTAGCACAGGTTTTAGCACCTGGATCTCTCCTGATTAATTTCTGTAGAACTCAAGTCTGATGGCGATCACCATCAAGCCTCTTAGTATATGGTGCATCCTTCGATGAAGTTGCCAGACCTCTCCTGAGATACCAGCCTCGTGCTCGGTCCTCTCCAAGATAGGTCCTTCATCAAGTGGCTTCTTCCCTCAGGATGGACAGCACAGGATCACCTTGACAGCGCAGACCCAGTCTGACTACTAGGCCTACTCAAACAGATCACAACCCCCGGACCAACGTGGTCCCGGAGCCAGGATTGCAGGAGCACGCACCCCCGGCCAGGAGAGCCACGAGGTGGTGAGACGACAGACCAATGACCGATGACCTCGGTCCAACAGCATGCACAGCGGGACGACCAACCCCCACTGTTTGGCTGCAGAGGGGGACACCCAACATCACCCTGACTGAGCTGCTGCCACCCTTTGGCCTGGAGTGATAACAACACCCCCCAGGCGAACAACGGTGGTCACTCCCAGTTGAGCCACGGCTGGAACAGAGGCAACATTTTGTCAACTAACACTCAGACTCCCCTCTAAATTTAAACCAGCGCCTGCCCATATATATATATATATATATATATTTACACACAGAAAGTTGGCTCTTATTTCTGACCTTTAGTATCCACTAGTTGACCAAGTACTTTGCTTTTATTTATCTGCACATTGGTTTTATGAAGCTCTTGGTTTGATACCTTTGTCAGGTTTCATGGAATTGTCTAATAGTTCACCTTGGATACGTCTCAGTGGAATTTTGTATCTCACATGGCCACACAGTGTACATTCCAGTGTACATTCCAGTATCTTCTTATAAAAACTCACTGAAGTCCATTAAAGATCATCGGGAGGGCAGTTTACTATGAACTAAGTAATATTTTTTTATTGTACATTGTGTAAATCACTAAGCTACAGTAGCTATATAGTAATACACAGCCATTGCTATATATTACCTCCTAAAGTTCCATTAAGCCTCCCGCACAATCCAACTTAACTGTCAATTAAAGGACGTTTTTCTGTGTCACTTTATTTCTCAAACAAAGCACACGCCTGGCGGCCTTTCAAACTCGAAGTTGCCTTTGTTAAATCTTTGAGAATTATGGGTCAGCCAATATAAGCCAGAGATGGATAATGGATGTCAATAAGCCTTACTGCGTCTGAGAACACAGAAGGTGGCAAATATCATTTATCTTGTCTTTCTGTCACGGTGCATGAAAGATGCCAATTTTCAAATGCATCCACAGTGCTTTTATTGCGATTAATAGCAGCAGGGCCGATCTTCGATTTAGTGTTTGGCGGATAGTAAAAAAGGCGTGAACTTGTTTGGACATAAGAATATACTTTTCTGTGTTTTAAGTCGTCACCCATCCTTGCTGCACAACAAGGATATATACAGTTGTGCTCATAAGTTTACATACCCTGGCAGAATTTATGATTTCTTGGCCATTTTTCAGAGAATATGCATGATAACAAAAAAACTTTTCTATCACTTATGGCTAATGTTTGGCTGAAACCATTTATTATCAGTCAACTGTTTTTATTCTTTTTAAATCATAATGGCAACAGAAACTACCCAAATTACCCTGATCTAAAGTTTACATACCCTGGTGATTTTGGCCTGATAACATGCACACGTTGACACAAAAGGGGTTTGATTGGCTATTAAAGGTAACCATCCTCATCTGTGATCTGTTTGCTTGTAATTAGTGTGTGTGTGTGTAATTAGGTGTGAACAGATATACACTGACTTAGAAACTAGGCTGGGATAGTGACAAAGCATTAAATGGATGGTTATAGGTGGGAGCTGATTTCAATATCTTTGTTTAACCCTCCAGATGCAAGGGCGTCCAGGGTATCGATCCATAAAGACAAAATTGTTGTCATTAAACGTTAACCATTCTCACCTGTGATCTGTTTGCTTGTAATTAGTGTGTGTATATAAACAGTCAATGAGTTTCTGGACTCCTGACAGACCCTTGCATCTTTCATCCAGTTTTTGGATTCTGAGTCAAAGGGAAAGCAAAAGAATTGTCTAAGGATCTGCGGGAAAAGGTAGTTGAACTGTATAAAACAGGAAAGATATCATGGGCGTCCGCTCCATAGGGCAACGGGGGTCGGTTGCCCCCCCCTGGAATTTAAGAACTGCAGGGGGTGTCAGGCCGGCACCCCCCCCGCGAATGAATATCAGCGCAGGGGGGTGATCAGCGCGAGTGTCTTTGGGTATAACAAGTGAGCTACTGGTTGCTGGTGACATGGTAATGCCCTGGTGTTGCTGGTGACATGGTGGTGCCCTGGTGTTGCTGGTGGCCTGGTGGTGGCCTGGTGTTGCTGGTGACATGGTGGTGGCCTAGTGTTGCTGGTGACATGGTGGTGCCCTGGTGTTGCTGGTGACATGGTGGTGCCCTGGTGTTGCTGGTGACATGGTGGTGCCCTGGTGTTGCTGGTGACATGGTGGTGCCCTGGTGTTGCTGGTGACATGGTGGTGCCCTGGTGTTGCTGGTGACATGGTGGTGCATTGGTGTTGCTGGTGACATGGTGGTGCCCTGGTGTTGATGGCGATGTGTGTATGTACATTACTCTTGCCTAGCGCTAGTGGTCGAAGAAAGGGTAAAATGCGACTGTGTATTGCCGCTGCTGATGCGCCCCCCCCTGAAAAAATTTCAGCGGACGCCCATGAAAGATATCCAAGCAATTGAGAATGCCAATCAGCAGTGTTCAAACTCTCATCAAGAAGTGGAAAATGAGGGGTTCTGTTGAAGCCAAACCACGGTCAGGTAGACCTACTAAAATTTAAGCCACAACTGCTAGGAAAGTTGTTCGGGATGCAAAGAAAAACCCACAAATAACTTCAGGTGAAATACAGGACTCTGAAAACATGTGGTGTAGCTGTTTCAAGGTGCACAACAAGGAGGCACTTAAAGAAAGATGGGCTGCATGGCCGAATCACCACAAGAAAGACATTACTACACAAATGCCACAAAGTATCCCACTTATAATATGCCAAACAGCACAGAGACAAGCTTCAAACCTTCTGGCACAAATTCATTGGGAGTAATAAGACCAAAATGGAGCTTTTTGGCCACAACCATAAACACTACATTTGGAGAGTCAACAAGGCCTATGATGAAAGGTACACCATTCCTGCTGTCAAACACAGAGGTGGATCGCTGATGATTTAGGGAATTTTTGAGCTACAAAGGCACAGGAAATTTGGTCAAAATTGTTGGCAAGATGAATGCAGTATGTTATCAAAATATACTGGAGGAACATTTGCATTCATCAGCCAGGAAGCTGCACATGGAACGTACTTGGACATTCCAACATGACAATGATCCAAATCACGAGGTGTAGACCTGTCATAAGCTACAGCAGAAAAAAGTGAAGGTTCTGGAGTGGCCATCTCAGTCTCCTGACCTCAATATCATTGAGCCAATCTGGTGAAATCTCAAACGTGCCGTTCTTGCGAGACAGCCCAAGAATTTACAGGAACTGGAGGCTTTTTGCCAAGAGCAATGGGCAACTTTACCATCTGAGAAGATAAAGAGCCTCATCCACAAATGCCACAAAAAACTTCAAGCGGTCATTGATGCTAAAGTGGGCAATACACGGTATTAGGAACTGAGTGAGTGAGTGAGTGAAAAACGTATATAGCGCAGCACATGTGAACTAAATCGCCTCTGGGCGCTCGTTGTTCCTTTCTCCTTTGTAATCAAAAAAGATGAGTTTTGATATTTCTTCTGAAGGCCAAGTGGTTCTCCTCCAACCGAATGCTGGTTGGTAAAGCGTTCCATAGTCTGGGGCCTTGGACCGCAAATCTTCTTTCTCCTTTGGACTTGTATCCGGCTTTGGGTATCTGGAGCAGATTTTGGTTGGTGGATCGCAGAATGCGATTGGAGTTGTGAGCTTTTTAACTGGGGTATGTAAACTTTTGATCAGGGTCATTTAGGTAGTTTCTGTTGCCATTATGACTTTAAAAATAGTAAACACAGTTGATTCGATAATAAATGGCTTTAGCCAAACACTAACCCTGAGTGAAAGAAAGGCTTTTGTGTTATTCATATTCTCTGAAAAATAGTCAAGAAATCATAAATTCTGCCAGGGTATGTACACTTATGGGCACAACTGTATTTCTGAAAACTGATTGTGTTTGAACATAAAGAGGGAGTGAGGCTTAAATACCTACATCTTTCTAATAACATAAAGGGAGTATACCTTACGGGTTGAATGAGGCTTTCCATCACAATCCATAGATGTGCAGTGATATAATTGATAGTTACTTGAAGGTAATTGCATATATTTAACATTTTATCAGTACAATATGAAGTTCTTGGTTTTATAAATTTTCTTATATACGTACAGTACCATGGAGTTGCTATATCCGACTGTCATTATATATACTTTCTGTGCTTTCTGATTAGTATAGCTCGCTCTTTCTCTCTCTTCTTGATGAAATGGAATGAGCTTTGTCAATGACCTTTAATTGAAAATGGATTCATTTGTAGTGACTTATGCTAAAATTAATTACTCTAAAGGAAACTAGATTATTGGCTAATAAAGAATACTCATGGGAAAATGCTCTGTAGTTTTTACTTTTAAGCGTGTGTGGGTGATGGGGCCACTTTGATACAAACACAAGCCGATACATACTGTACTCTGCTCAGATGCAGAACATGTTGAGATTGAGGTTGCATAACTAATAATACATGAAGTAGTTACTTAGCTTTGACAAGTAGTCATCTTTGTGTAGTTTGACAGATCAGTGTCGGTGACCAACAATTCTGAAGTGTGGTTCAGGTCATTTCGGTGATTTTCACTAGTATAGCTTAGAAGCAGATGGTTCATTGCTGTAATCTTATGGAGGATACAACTGTTTGTATTACAATACTCAAGCTTCTTACTAGACCAGATAGTCTTGTAGAAGGAGAATGAAGGCTTCACTTTTGTCTAAACAAAGATTCCAACAGGGATGTTGTCTGGTATGTAAGGACCTTGATCTTTATCTGAAAGCTCAGCTCAAGGTTTCCTTGGCGCTTAAAGCTTATAGTAAGCCTGGTACACACTAACGTTTTTTGTTTTTTATGTTTTTTTTGTGCAACCCTGCCCAGTCGGAGCCATGCAAGGTTAGTCCAGCGATCGCCCCCGCTGACCCCCCCACCCCAGAACACGCCATTCAGCGCTGTCTGCCATTGGCTAAGACTGAGTGCTGATCGGGAGTTGGTTTGCTGCTGGTTTTCCAACATGCATGTCCGACGGACAATCAGGCAGACTGTTGGCTGGTATTTTTTTTACCAGCAAATGTCTCCCGACATTCTGCCTGTGTGTATGGGGCTTAAAATGATTGCAAAGACTTTTTTTTAATTACAAACGTGTTAATATTTCCTATGTGCAGTGGTCTTGCACAAAGCAGCCCAGATCCTCCTCTTCTCGGGTCCCTGTTTGCCGCTCCTGGCCCCTTCCTCCTGTCGAGTTCCTCCACAGCAAGCAGCTTGCTTTGGGGGCACCCAAGCTGAGCTGCAGCTCAGTGTGTCCATTCTGACATGGAAATGCCATTCGGGCCTACCCCCTCTCCTGATTGGCTAATTGACTTTGACGGCCACAGGAGCCACTGGCACTGCTGCTGTGTCTCAACCAATCAGGAGGGAGAGTCCTGGACGGCCGAGGACTCGTGGACATTGCTGGACAGAGATGGGGCTCAGTTAAGTATTAGTGGGGCTGCTGCACACAAAAGTTTTTTTTATCTTATTGCATACTATGTATCAAGATAAAAAAACTTCTGCCTTTACAACTCCTTTACGTGCAGCCAAAACAAAATCAATAAACTTAGTACATGGTGTATCATTTATAGTCAGTATAAAGTTTCTCTTATGCTGATGCTTCCTCCTTTAGTTTAAATTTTCCTCCATCCATGCCCCCTCCCCTACCCCCGCTGCCGTAATCTTCTTGTGCAATTGGGGTTTATACAACTAAGAGGCTCTCACAGGCTCTCATCAAGAGTGCCCAACTATGGCCATCCATTCTGCCCAACTGCTCCATTCATAGAAGCTGTATTAAAACATCTATAAACGGATGGGGTAGGCCTATCAATCATCTGCCCACTTCCATTAATAGATCCTGTTTCAATAATGGAAGCTGTAGTATGGTTTCTATGAATAAAGCAGTTGGGTGAAACTACAGGCATATTCAGACACTCTTGATTGGAGCCTGTAACAGTTCCTTCTTTGTATTATTCCCCGGAGCACCAAAAGCGGGTGGGGGGTGGATGGAGGAAGATTTCAACTGAAAGAGGTAGCATCTATTTCTGACAAAAAAAAAAAAGTGGGGACACATCACCCTGATTGGAAGTTATGTCCCTTGATCTAAATTTTCTGTTTATTTGGCAATAGCTTTGTCATTCCATAAGACCACAGTAGCCATCTCTCATGATAATGGAGGCCTTAAGTGCATCCCGTGATACCAACAAAGGGCTGCACTTAATATTTGTTGAATGTAATGCTATAAAAAAAGCTGCCAGAGACTGTAGGCATGCAATAGCAGATGGTCAAAGATTTCATAAATTCTACAAGAGATGGTCAGATGCTGCAAACTTGCTGTAAACTTGTTGCAGGAGGCTGGAGACTAGGGATGAGCTTTATGTTCGAGTCGAACATGAGTTTGACTTGAACATTGGCTGTTCGCCCGCTAGGCGAACAACTTGGGGTGTTCGCGGCAAATTCGAAAAGCAGAACACCCTTTAAAAGTAAATTTTAAAGGTTAATATGCAAGTTATTGTCATAAAGTGTTTGGGGACCTGGGTCCTGCCTCAGGGGACATGTATCGATGCAAAAAAAAAAAAGTTTTAAAAAAGGAAATTTTTTCAGGGGCAGTGATTTTAATAATGCTTAAAGTGAAACAATAAAAGTGAAAAATTCCTTTTAAATTTCATACCTGGGAGGTGTCTATAGTATGCCTGTAAAGTAGTGCATGTTTTCCATTCTTAGAACTGTCCCTGCACAAAATGTAATTTCTAAAGGAAAGAAAGTAATTTAAAACTACTCGCCGCTATTCATGAATTGTCGGGTCCCGGCAATACTGATCAAAGTCATTGAAAAAAAAGGCAGGTGTTCCCCCCGAGTCCATTGCCAGGCCCTTTGGGTCTGGTATGAATATTAAGGGGATCCCAGAACTAAAATAAAAAATGTGGGGGACCCCCCAAATTCCATATGAGGCCCTTCAGGAAAAAAAATGGCTTGGGGTTCCCTCCAAAAATCCATACCAGACCCTTATCTGGGCACACAACCTGGCAGGCCGCAGGAAAAGTGGGGGGGGGAGAGAGAGCGCCCCCCTCTCCTGAACCATACCAGGCCACATGCCCTCAACATGGGGAGGATGTCCAGGGTGGAAGCTGGGGGCTTATCAGAATCTGGAAACCCCCTTTAACAAAGGGGACCCCCGGATCAAGAGCTATTCTATATTATCCTAGGAAAAAAAAAAATGAGGAAAAACGATGGGCAGTACACAAAACTGAAACAAATAAACCAGCTATTAAAAGCCAATCTATAGAATATTTTTCTTCCTTGGCTTAGGTACAGAAAATAAAGACTACTGTCTGCAGAGACCCAGGTGATCACACAGTCACCAAGGGTCGCAGATTGGGCACTAGGGTTTTAAAGCAAGGTTGCTACCCGTCAGTAAAAATCAGTGTCAATAAATGTCCATTGGAGAAATATGTCAATAGAAATCAGCCCTGGTTTTCAGGTAGGTTAGTGTTGGCATGGCAAGTGTAAGAAAGAACCCTTTGACAGCTTGATGTATCGCCAGCATCCACTTATCCAGGAAGAGTTTGGCTCCAGTTGGGATTATTTTTAAATATAAGGGGGAGCTTGCGGTGGAAGGATAGATGGCTGCATTTGCCAATCCTGTTACTCTAGTTCTGGCTGTGGAGTGATCTCAACTGTGCTCCACCAGCCACCTCTCTGCATAGATGGAACTCACATTGTGCCCACGTGCCCCACAGCTACACTACACTCTTCTCCTGTAACCTATCCTGCTCTTCTGCATCTGCATTTCTCTATCAGGTACTGTCCAGGAGGGAGATTTGAGGGTGGATGTAGAGCACTGTACTGAGGGAGGGAGCTATTTAGAGGGAAAAGGGGGCACCCCCTGTACTCTGCCCTCTCTACATAGCACACCCCTAAACCCTACACTCTGTATGCAGTGCACCCCTGAAATCTGCACTCTGTACGTAACGCACACTCCTGATATTTAATGCCTCTTCAAGACCCTCCCACTGTTGCACGTCACAGTGCAGTAGTTGATATCAAATGCAGCCACTGTACCTATAAATTGCCGCCACTGTGCCATCAAACGATTTATTCGCTTTCCTAACAACGCTGAGTGAACAGCGAACACACAGCATGGCGCCCACTGTTCACCTTTTTGGATGCCTATTAGAGGCTACGGCTTTAATCGGGTGCTTCCAAAAAATACCCGCCGCTGTAAATCCGGTGCCGGTGCCCGAAAAGGGTCCGGGCACATGAATGGGGGTGGCAGTAGCGACCATAGATAGATTCTTGCAATGCATGAATCTATCTATTGGTGAGAGGGAGGTGGCAGGAGAGAGGGGGCAGTGCCCGTGCGCCCTTTATGGATGCACCGCCACTGGTGAAATGATTAGGTGACCTTCAGGCACTGGACTTTATATTATGGTGTTCTATGTCAGTTATCCTCAGACAGCTTTCCAGATTCAGAGCCATGGCACAACCTTTGGTGTGACGCAGTCCCTCTCGGCACTCTTTCTCTAGGTTTCCTGTAGGTGAGTTTCTGTTTTGTGGTGAACATATTTTGATATGTAACCCCTGTGCACTGGTCTTGTGCACTGTTTTAGTATTTTTTCACATTCCATACAGTTTTGTAAGTGTGACTAAGCACTGAAGCTTTAGTGCGAAACGTTAGCTTTTGTTCCAATATTTTTGCTGTGGCATGTTTATTTTTTTGATCGATTTTAATTAAAAGAACATTTTGGGAGTGCGGCTGTCCAAGTTCTCTTTGTATTTTTGGTCTTGTGCACTGTTTTAATATTTTTTCACATTCCATCCAGTTTTGTAAGTGTGACCCAAACTCTTTTCATACATTTAATGGTTACGGCCAGCCAGGCTGCAGCAAAGAAGCTGCATCACGTTTTTTTACCGTTGGGTGCCTTTTTCTTGTTCAAAAATCCAGACATTTTTATTTACTAAGGTAATGGTTCGGCCTGAGGGAACTCAGTGCTGTTGTCATCCACCAGAGACGTTCTATCAGATACTTATTTCTTTTTCACCCATTTTCTCACTGCTAGCACAGATTGAAGCACATCGAAAAATTATCCAGTCTTTGCTTTATTTCCACTGCCCGCCTACAGTGACTTGTTCATTTCCAGTCACTTACCACCCTGCCTTATCTGCTCTTACTAACCTTCTTTGTGAATACATGGGGCTTTGTCTTACTTTGGGTTAGCTGCTATTCAGTTCAACATGTCTGTTAAAAGATGCTCTGAGGACAGTCAGACCTCGAAAAAGGTGACCTCGCTTTCTGTTTTTGGAGGCAATTCTCAGTTGTCCCTAGAGGTACAAATTGTCTTTATTTTGGATCTTCGGACTCCGGTTTCTATGGGTCATCTTTATTAGCAATTTCTGTAGTTCCGCTGGCTAAGCCTGAGACCTGTGTTGTGTCTAACAGGATTATTTTGCATTTTGAGTTTGTTAGTTTGCGTAAAATTAATAGAACAATCTGCTCGAAGACATTCCAAACCTGCTCCCTTTGTGTTAGTCTGTGCACAGTGAATGGAGCAATCTGCTCGCAGACATTCCAGACACACTGAAACCCCATTTACTACATAACCTGGTTCTGACCCTGTTGGGCTCTTCTTTTCCGTTGGCGGTGTTTTTATTTTGTAGTTGTGTTTCAATGGATAACATTCTTTAAGAAGAGCTCTTCCAACAAAGAACAATACTCTCAAATTTTGTAACTTGTTCAGCAACGGTCTAAAGCCCTCCACTTTAGTTATTGTGGTCTCTTGGAGAAGTCTAAGCTGGTATCTGACATGGCAGTAATGCCTGTCCATATGCATAGGGGACTTTGGCTAAATGCCTGGACCAAACACCTCTTTGGTCATACACTCGGCAGTGTGCAATCGTGGTTCTTGCGTATGGCTCCTGTTTCAGCTATTTTGCCTTTTTTTTCTTATGTTGCAGAATCTGGCTTTTAATGTATCTATTTTCTTACCCCTTAGCTATGGTTCTGTGAAACAGACAGCTTCCCAAGTCATAAGACAATCATTGAGTCTGTCTGACTCCCACTTAGCTTTAATAAAGTGTGCAGTACCTTCTGTTCTGGAGACAATTGTATAATCCATCCTTCACTACTGATGTCTGCCTCCTTACTCTTCACAGAGTTGAGGGTCTTGTAGCATCCACACTATTCTGTTTGTCCTTCTTTACAAATTTCTTAATGCTTCTGTTTTTTCCTGGAAGATCAATAGACACTGTACTTTGTCACTTGACTGCTGTGTTCCCCAGGAGGGAAACTATACGTCCGGATATCCTTATGGGACATTTTTTTCTCCTTTTTCCTAGATAGGAAACTATAAGGGGATTTACTAAACCTGGAGCAGCTGTGCATAGTGATCGGTCAGCTTGTTCAATTAAGCTTTGACAATAAGGCTGGGTTCAGACTGGTACGACATACCCTCCGACTTTGGGAGTACATGTTGCATGACATGTATAAATCAAGAGCTGTTTTAATTGGTCCGACACAAGTCGGTCCAACTTTGAAAAAGGTTCCTGTACTACTTTGGTCTGACTTTGGTCCTACTTCAGCCCATTGAATATAATTGAAGTCAGATCAAAGTTGGACTGATCTGACTTTGACATGTTTGACTTGTTTTTTGAGGATCTTGAAGGGGAACCCCATGCCAAAAAAAAAAACAGTGTAGACCCCCCCCATTCTATACCAGGCCCTTAGGGTCTGGTATGGATCTTAAGAAGAAACGCCACGTTATTTTATTTATTTTTTTAAAACTGCATGGGGTCCCTCTCTTGACCATACCAGACCCTTCGGTCTGATATGGATTTTAAGGGGAACATCATGCCAACAAAAAATAGCATAGGGTACCCCCCAAAATCCATACCAGACCCTTATCCAAGCATGCAGCCTGGAAGGTCAGGAAAGGGGGGGTCGATCGAGTGCCCCCACCCCTCCTGGACCATACCAGGTCACATGCCCTCAACATGGGGGGTTCTGTGGCCCCCACCCCAAAGCACCTTGTCCCCCTGCTGATGGGGACAAGGGCCTCTTCCCGACAACCCTGGGCGGTGGTTTTGGGGTTCTTCAAAAGGGGAGCTCATCGGAATCTGGAAGCCCCTGTTAACAAGGGGGCCCCCATATCCTGGTCCCCCACCCTATGTGAATAAGTATGGGTTTACATTGTACCCCTACTCCTTCACCCAAAAAAGTGTAAAAATAAAATAAAAACCAGCACACAGGATTTTTTGGGGGTTTCAATATTTTTATTGAATATTTTATTTATAACAGAAAATCCTTTATTAAAGCAGCTCCAGCATCTCTTCTCCCTCCGGTAATGTCGTCATCCTCAGAGCACTGCGCCGTGAGCATGTGTGACATTAGAAAATTAATATGTCTTCCAGATTCTCCTCCCAGCCAATCAGGAAGCGGGTCTTAAGACCCGATTGGCCGAGACGAGAAACGATTATATTGGGCATTATAAAATGCCCATATTACAGTGCAGAAAATAAGTATTTGAACACCCTGCTATTTTGCAAGTTCTCCCACTTGGAAATCATGGAGGGGTCTGAAATTGTCATCCTAGGTGCATGTCCACTGTGAGAGACATAATCCAAAAAAAAATTCCAGAAATCACAATTTATGATTTTTTAACTATTTATTTGTATGATACAGCTGCAAAGAAGTATTTGAACACCTGTCTATCAGCTAGAATTCTGACCCTCAAAGACCTGTTAGTCTGCCTTTAAAATGTCCACCTCCACTCCATTTATTATCCTAAATTAGATGCACCTGTTTGAGGTCATTAGCTGCATAAAGACACCTGTCCACCCCATACAATCAGTAAGAATCCAACTGCTAACATGGCCAAGACCAAAGAGCTGTCCAAAGACACTAGAGACAAAATTGTACACCTCCACAAGGCTGGAAAGGGCTACAGGGAAATTGCCAAGCAGCTTGGTGAAAAAAGGTCCACTGTTGGAGCAATCATTAGAAAATGGAAGAAGCTAAACATGACTGTCAATCTCCCTCGGACTGGGGCTCCATGCAAAATCTCACCTCGTGGGATCTCAATGATCCTAAGAAAGGTGAGAAATCAGCCCAGGACTACACGGGAGGAGCTGGTCAATGACCTGAAAAGAGCTGGGACCACCGTTTCCAAGGATACTGTTGGTAATACACTAAGATGTCATGGTTTAAAATCATGCATGGCACGGAAGGTTCCCCTGCTTAAACCAGCACATGTCAAGGCCCGTCTTAAGTTTGCCAATGACCATTTGGATGATCCAGAGGAGTCATGGGAGAAAGTCATGTGGTCAGATGAGACCAAAATAGAACTTTTTGGTCATAATTCCACTAACCGTGTTTGGAGGAAGAAGAATGATGAGTACCATCCCAAGATCACCATCCCTACTGTGAAGCATGGGGGTGGTAGCATCATGCTTTGGTTTTTTTTTTCTGCACATGGGACAGGGCGACTGCACTTTATTAAGGAGAGGATGACCGGGGCCATGTATTGCGAGATTTTGGGCAACAACCTCCTCCCCTCAGTTAGAGCTTTGAAGATGGGTCGAGGCTGGGTCTTCCAACATGACAATGACCCGAAGCACACAGCCAGGATAACCAAGGAGTGGCTCTGTAAGAAGCATATCAAGGTTCTGGCGTGGCCTAGCCAGTCTCCAGACCTAAACCCAATAGAGAATCTTTGGAGGGAGCTCAAACTCCGTGTTTCTCAGCGACAGCCCAGAAACCTGACTGATCTAGAGAAGATCTGTGTGGAGGAGTGGGCCAAAATCCCTCCTCCAGTGTGTGCAAACCTGGTGAAAAACTACAAGAAACGTTTGACCTCTGTAATTGCAAACAAAGGCTACTGTACCAAATATTAACATTGATTTTCTCAGGTGTTCAAATACTTCTTTACAGCTGTATCATACAAATAAATAGTTAAAAAAATCATACATTGTGATTTCTGGAATTTTTTTTTTTGATTATGTCTCTCACAGTGGACATGCACCTACGATAACAATTTCAGACCCCTCCATGATTTCCAAGTGGGAGAACTTACAAAATAGCAGGGTGTTCAAATACTTATTTTCCGCACTGTATATATGGGCATTTTATAGATACCCAGAGTTCAGCTTTAAGGGTAAATTTCAGACTTAGAGGCACCCCGATGTTGTTTCTTTTTGGTGATGTATTATTCTTTATTTGCTTTTTTTTTTTTTTTGCATTTTCTTTGGGTGTGAAATTCCCTGGCAGTAATACAAGAAGCAGCTAAAACTACCAGGTCAATATGTTTATGATCGAAAAGAACGTAGAAACCAATAAATACGGAAATAAATACTTGTAAAACACAGAAAGTTTATATTATAGGTGAAAGGTATCTTTTGCTGTCTTGTATTTACTACAGATTTGAAACTACTCTCTTTATTTTGCCAACGGTGATATATATATTCCGTACCTTGCATGTATATCTCATATCTCTGCATTAAATGTACCTAAAGAAGTGACTCAAGGCAAACGCTGCTTGTCCTGAAAATGTCATACCGTCCCTTATGTCTTGCCTATGGGGGTCACACAAGTCCTCCTCGTGCATGTGTCACCATGGTAACAATCTTGTATTGGCACCCCTGATCTTTTTAGACAAGCCAGTGACATTTGTAGGTAGTGACCAGAATTAACATGGCTGAATCAGTAGAGACTAGCCAAGAAGCATTCAGGGCATTTCCTATTTTTAGTTGTCGGTTACTTGTGGTTAGTCTTTAAAGCGTAACTCCACTTTTGTTGAGGAAAAAAAACCATTCCCCTCTGGGTGATTTATATACATTGCAAGGATTATAACAACCTTTGTTGCAGATTCCTACCTTTTGTTATTCTGAAGAAATCCCTATGTGTTTGTCTGCGACCCTGTACCGAGTGGGTCTAATTGGAGTGCTTTCATAATTAACTGTCAGGTGTGCAGCTGAAGAGCACTAATGAGGAAAGCTGCTGGGCCTGCATCCCTTTTAGATGTGTTCCTATTGGGAGTATCTCACCAAAAATTACATTTTTGTTGCATAGAATGCCTAAAATCTGACTAATGCAGGCCATACACGGTCGAATTTCAAACACATTTTCTTTTCAAAATCAGAAAGTTCGTTTTTTTTTGTGATCCGATGATGCCACCATTGATTTTCGAAATTCGGCCGACCAAAACTTTCATGTTGCCGGGAATATTAGTTTCTCTCCGTGAATATTCTTTTCCCCCCGTAAATACTCGTTTCTCTCTGGGGATTTTCTTTTCTTGCACATGCACATTTTATTTTTCTATTACATTTCTCGCACAATTCTCCCATAATTGATCAAAAAATCGGCCGATTTTCCGAAAATTTTCAACATGTCGGATTTCTGAAATTTGTTTGCCACACGAAAATCGGCTGTTGCTGCAGCCCAATAACGGTGCGAAATCCGAACGAAAATTCTTTGATACGATTTTCGAAAGAAAATTCTTTCGAAATTTGAACCGTGTATGGCCGGCTTAAGGCTGGCCATACATGATACAATTTTCTGTGCAATTTTCTGTACAATTTTCTTTAGATTTACCTTCAACTATGTAGTGCAAGAGCCTGCCTGATTGCATACAATTGAAAGTGTTGTTTAGTTTGACCTCATATTATATGGTTTTTGGTAAATCTAAAAGAAAATTGTACAAGAAAATTGAACATGTATGGCCAGCCTTAGGCAGACTTCTGGGAAAATTGGTGAGCCAATCACACAAGCAGGAAATGTTTCTGGGGAGTTGTCCGTACACACACTGTGTCATTGAACAACCCCAGGCAGCCATATTGTATTCTCAGAAAATCACATTGGCTGCAGATTAAAAAGGAAAGGTTATTTTAAATAACATTCAATTACAATATAAATAGTGTCGCAATCATATGCACTATATTATTTCTTCCCCACAAAGTGGAGTTACCCTTTTAAAAAATTGTTTTCAAAGCTGAACTGCAAGCAAACTGCTAAACACATAATGTATGTTTATAGGTCTGTTCAGTCAGTCTTGTGAACCAGACTTCAGCCAGGTCAGTCGTCTCCCTTTTTATATACTGTACTTAAAAGCCAGCTCCACTTTTAGCAACATGTTACATCTGTATTTAGGGTAGCTCTCATGTTACTAAGCAACCTCTCTTGACAGCGTGCAGTTCTTTCTCGCAGCAACTGTCAAATTTAAAATTGGCTGGGCTCCCCCCCCCCCCCCCCCCCACACACATACCTGTGTTTTTTTTATTCACAGAGAACTACAAATCTGGTCTGCCACCATGGCAGGGAGGCAGGCTCGTAGTTCTCAAAGGAATACATGTTTGGTAATCCTCAAACTCCTAGTCCACTGACCTTTCCTCCGGCTAGAGGGATTCCCCGAGGGCATACATCCTAAAGATTTTCTTTGAATGAGCGCATTGCATCACGGCCAATTGTCCCAAGTTGGAGTATAATGGCTGCCTACCGTATTTCTATTTATCCTGATTTTTCTGTTACAAAGCGGAACCAAAGAGCCAGCTTTCAACCTTTGAAGAAACGTCTCCAAGATCTTCTGTTGGTCTACACTACAGCATGTTATATCTGGCCAATCTGCGGGTGGTGGATAGGGGCAAGGCACATTTCTTAATCAGCCCTCAGTGGCAGCCCATCCATAGTTTTAGCTATAAAGCATTTGGTGGGTTGGGGCTGGGTGCAGCTGGGGGTTCCATTTACTTTCTTGGTTATGTTTTTTGCTCCCTGGTGTATGCATACTATGTTTGTTGTCCCTTTCCTCAGTTGTCCCCACTGCCCCTCTGGTGGCAAGTCTCTCTGTGGCTGATGGTCCCAGAGAATTGAGTGGTAATGCCTGCTCTGTAAATTGGCTCCGTTATATTTCATGTTGTATTAAATGTTGTTAATGCTTTGCTTAGTGTCCTGGAACGTCCAAGGACTTTTTTTTTCAAATTTAAGAGTTCTCTGGTGTTCGACTACCTCAAAAAGCATAAACGGAACATTATTTTGTTTCAGGACACTCCTTTGTAGGGTTCCAGGATTCTTTCTTTAAAAAGGGCTCATACGAGGTGTCTATTAAATAACGAGACTGATTAAATACCTCACCTTTATTTATATGTATTACAAATTTAATGCTAGTCCCATTCAATATATTCCCCATTTGCACGAATACATTGCTGCAGTCTTGTTTTCCACTGATTGAAGGCATGGAGAAAATCTATTTCTGTCAGCTGTTTCAACACATCCGCCGTTTTCTTCTTTACAGCATTAACTGACTTGAAACATGTCCCTTTAAACTTAAAGCATCGATTTAACTTTTGGGAAAAGATAAAGGTTGCATAGTGCTAAATAGGGCAAATATGAAGGATGTTCAAGTGTTCAAATACTGCAAGATCCAGGTTTTGTCATACGTGAGAACAGGTTTGGATTGAGTCAATGTCAACACAACATTCCTTGCCATGTTATTTTTTCTCTGGTGTGAGAACCCTTAGGACCATCTTTGCACAAACTTTCGTCATATTAAGAGCCTCGCAATTTTTTTTCCATGCAGTGTCTTTGTCAATGTTCACGGTTTCAGCTATCATTCGAACATTGAGTCGGTAGTCTTTTTGAACAATTTGACTGATTTTTTTTCTACATTTTCTTCAGTTCTTGAATGCAAGGTCGTCCAGGACGTTCATCATCTTCGACATTCTCACATCCCTCGCTGAATCTTTTGTGCCACTCAAACACACGCCAACGAGACAGGCTATCATTCTGTAGTAAGCATTTGAAAACATTCGGTTGGTGTTTTGTGCAATTTTATGAATTTCAAATTGACACTTTGTTCAAATTTTAAACTTGGCATTTTTTTGGCACACTGCAGAAAACACCAAACCAAACTAAATGGCGACTCACAATCAACTTAACGTCATAGAGTGTTGCTGCTTGTCATGCAGGTTCAAAAATGTTCAAGGTCACCACACACATATAAACGGTTCTAAATGCTTTGTTTGCTAGGTGGGATCCTTTAATAGACTTACCTCGTATAGCTGGGGTGTATCATGCCCCATTTTCTTCACACGCCAGAGAGTCATCTACCATGATAATTAAGGCTCTACTAATCTCCATGCAAACTATAAAATGGACCCCCATAGTCGTTTTGCTATTGTATAACTTAAAGCTTGGAATGTACTCCTAACAATGGTTAAAGCGGAGTTCCACCCTTAAAACCACTTTGTTTCATCCCATCCAGCATACTGGCGTCAGCGCCAGTATGCTGTTTTTTTTATTTATTTTTTATGCATGTACTTACTTTATAATAAATCATTTAATTTTGTGTGCACCGCGGTATGTCGCCGCTATAAGGCGTCACGCCTTCCGGAAACAGCCGATTAGCGTTCGGCTCTTCTCGGAACCTGCGCACAGACCCAGGAGCTGACTGCGCAGGCGCCGTAAATAGCCGGTCCTAGTTCAGCTTTTTTCGGAGGGCGTGACGCGGCTATATACGGCGCCTGCGCAGTCAGCTTCTGGGTCTGTGCGCAGGCGCCGAGAAGAGCCGAACGCTAATCGGCTGTTTCCGGAAGGCGTGACGCCTTATAGCGGCGACATACCGCGGTGCGCACGAAATTAAATGATTTATTATAAAGTAAGTACATGCATTAAAAAAAAAAAAACAGCATACTGGCGCTGACGCCAGTATGCTGGATGGGATGAAACAAAGTGGTTTTAAGGGTGGAACTCCGCTTTTAATGTATATGTGCCTCCCCCTTCTTGCTTACACTCTTGGATGATATGCTCAATGTGACACTAGCGGTTGCAGAGGGTAAAATATTTATTATGGGAGATTTGAATGCAGTGGCGGATCCCCCCTCTGGATAGAAGGGCTGCTCTGCTGGGTCTTCTGCTCTGTTTGTGGTATGGGTTGCATGAGGTTTGAGAGATATAAGCATCCAGACTCCAGAAAGTATTCCTGCCACTCCTGTAAATCCTCATTTAGAATAGGCACGTACTCACTGATAAGGCAGGATTGGGCCTTGTGGATTCTGTACGATATCTACCCAGGGCGATCTCGGATTACTCTCCTAATTCTTTCAACCTTAATCTTGGATTCCCCAGTGGTATCCGTCATTGGCATATACAGGCTAATTGGTTACAGGAAGAGTATGTTAAGATTACATGAATGCAAGCTATACAAAATTACTGGGTGGAGAATTTCAATAGTGGTACTTTTTACTTCAATGGGAGGACATTTAAATGACTCTTGAGGGGAATGTTCATTACAGAGGTATGGAATTTTAAACGTCAGCTTGTCTCTACTCTGTCAGAATGGCAATAAAGTGTATCTGTGGCTGAAGCTGTATATATCCATGACCCTACACAGAGTAGGTTTGTTGATTCGCAGAAGGCGTCAGCGAGTACCACTCTGCTCTATCGGCCCATACTAATAAGAATATGATGGCTCAATGCTGCCGTATATTTGAATATAGAGATAAGAAAGGTTGTTTGGTGGCCTATCTGGCAAGGTCTGATTGTGTACCCATTCATATTGCTACTATTCATACAGTACAGTGGCTCATTTGTAAGATATATTACAGATTTTTGCTAATTACTATAGGATCTCTATGCGTCCTGTGCCACTGTGAATCAGGCTGATCTTTCTACTTGCCTTCAAGTGATTGATCTTCCGGAATTGTCCACTGCTGCTGATTAGGACTTGATGGATGGTGATATTACTTTGGAAGATATTGAAAAGGCCATAGTCTGCTTTTCTCCTTGCAGATCCACGGGGGTATAGGGCCTTCCTTTGGAGTGGTATGGGATGTATGGCAAGTTTGTGGCTCTCCGTTTATTCCAGGTGTTTAATTTAACTTGAAACAAGGGATGTATGACGCCCTCTATGAGGGAGGCCCTTGAGGTCTTGCTACCTAAGAGTGGGAAGGATGTCAAGGAGTGTGATTCTTATTTGATTTCGCTGATAAATGTTGGTACGTAGATTCTTGCTAAAGTCTTGGCATGTAGGTTACAATTCGTTATCTCAAAACATATAAATGCTGACCTTTATGTTGGGCAAATGAACATTAGAAGACTCTTTGTAAATTTACAATCACTGCATGACCACTCCAGTGCAAGGGTGGTGGCCTAATTGAACACCAAGAAGGCCTTTGACTCTATGGAATGGCCCTATTTATGTCTCTTATTGGAGCATGCAATAGGTTTGGGCCCAAGTTTGTGTTCTGAACTTGCTTACTTTACACAGATCCGGTGGCACATATACGTGTCAACAGGATCACCTTAGAACCACTTCCTATATTTTGGAAGGACTAGGCAGGGGTGTCCTCTATCGCCCCTTTTGTTAGCATAGCCCATCATGCCGTTGGTTGCTGATCCCCCGAGAGGCAATCTGATTTCCACTGGATAAAGGTACCTATAAATGTCAGTACCCAGTTATATTCTGTACATTAAGGAAAGAACCCAGGCCTTGTTTAAAGCAATCTATTCTGCTTGCCAGAACCACCTTTGGAGAGAGTCTATTCCACATTTCCACAGCTCTTACTGTGAAGAAATATTTCCGTATTTGGAGATAAAAATCTTTTTTGCTCTAGATGTCCTCTGTGATAACCTTAAAGTGAATAACGCAAAACCAAGTTCACTATATGGACCACTTATGTATTTGTACATGTTGATCATATCCCCCCCTTAATCTGCTTCTCAAGAGGGAATAGATTCAATTGCTCTAATCTTTCCTACTAGCTGAGTTCCTCCATGCCTCTTATCAGTTTGGTGTTTGGTTGCCCTTCTCTGCACTTGCTCCAGTTCCCCGATATCCTTTTTGAGAACCATTGCTCAAAACTGTTTTTGTATTAACAGGACCGAGGCCCTTTCTTGTTGGCGGCCTGCACCCTGATCCAAAAGTTCTGCCATTTTTCTGCGTTTCATTTAATTGGGCCAAATTATCTCTTTTTCCTATTGATATCACAGGCATGCCTGAGAATTGTCCCATTCTGCTCTCTGTCATTTCACTACCTAGGGATACAGGTCCAGTTAACAGTTTCCAGGATTCTGCATAAAAATGTATCTCTGGTAGTGGCTGCATTTAAGGAGAAGTGTGCAGGTGGCAGGCCCTCCCCGCTTATTTTTATGGGGCGCATCAATTTATTTAAAATTATTTTTCTTCCTAAATTTCTGTATATCCTTTCTAATTCACCTGTATATGTGCCTAAGTGGATTTTTCATGTCATAGACATGAAAGTGTTGACTTTCCTCTTGGGTTCCCCTTACCCCCCAATGGTCCCTGAACACAATCAGGGGGGCTGGCAATGCCAGATTTGAGAATTTTCTATTTTAACTAATTTAACTAATCTATCTTCATTGGCGTTTCTTTCCTCAACTGCGATGACTGTGGCAGAGGCAGCGGAAGTTACCTCTTACTACACCTTACTTAAAGGGGTTGTAAAGGTAAAGTCTCTTGAGGGGGAGGGGCGAGCAGGCAAGTCAGGACACTCTCTACTTTGCAGATAGAGAAAAGAACTGTGTGTTAGTGGGCGTCCTGACACTCCTGCTTGCCCCCTCCCCCCTCAAGAGGCTTTCTCCAGACCAGACAGAAGAACAGGAAGTGAGGATTTCTCAGAAGAAATAAGGACATTTAAAAGCAAAATGGAAGGATGAGGTAAGTGAAGGGAGGATTACACTAAGGTAAAGGAAGCTATTTAGGGATTTTTTTTTACCTTACCTAGAAGCCCTTTAATATGGTATATAAGAAAGGGATCATGGGGAAGGGTACCATCTTTACCGGGAAGGATTTTTACTTTGTGTGCCCATAGCATGGGTGATGAACCTTTGTATAGATCCCCCTAATAACCTAATTTGGTTTAATCTATCTTTTGGGGAGTTCTATAAATTGGAAGTAGGAGTTTTATGGACCCGTTATGGGATAAAATATTAAAATATTAAAAACACAAATCTATTGCGTGCTTAGGCTGATATAAAAGTCCTAACAAATAGCAGCTAGCACAATATTGTTGGCGGCAATAAACAGTAGTATATGGTGTGGGTGCAGCGCTGTACTAAGAGAGATTTACATCAGACTTATTATACTCCTGCACGTCGATTCCGTATGCAAAAGAGGGACTCTGTGCTGTGTCATAAATGCCAATTGGACATGGTGTGGGAGTGTTTCAAAGTGTGGCCTTTCTGGTGTCATGTGACAGAGTTTATAGCCGATACTTTTGGACTTCCAAACATATGTAATCCCCTTTGAGGCCTATTGTTTTTTTTTTTAGGACGAGGAGTTAGATGTGGCAACAAACTTACTTCTCAAACTTCTTTTTTTCTATGTTCGTAAACTAATTGCTAGAAGGTGGATTTGTGAGGAAACTTTACCTTTGGAAATGTGGGAAAAAAATGGTTAACGGGGCACTTCCGCTTTACAAAATGACATATGAGGCCCGTGGCTCCCACAAAAAAATTAGTAAAGTGTGGTTCCGCTGGATGGATTTTATGGATACTCTGGTGGATGAATCTGAGGTTTAGGTTAACAGGGGAGGCAGGCATACAAGGGAATGTGGATCGATAGTTGGACGGTGGGCCTAAGGGACTGATGTGTTTTTTTTTTTACAAAACAGTTTTTTATACGTGGCTTTATGTTAACTAGGTTTTAATATGCTTCAGGGCATCAGGATGCATCTAAACGTTCTTTTCTATGTTAAAAAATGGAACATGATTACTAGATTAGGTGGAAATCAGCGGGTCCTTATCAGTGATAATTTTGGCAGCAAATTTCGATTTAGTTTTAGTCTTAGGACTTAGGACTAAATTGGCATTTTAATCCCATTTTTGTCTTCTGCAATGGTTTTAGTTTTAGTCAACTAAAATCTCCAATACATTTTAGTAGACTAAAACTAATTTTATTCATCTAAAATCTAATTGGTGTGGTTAAATTGTAATGAATTATTTAAGCATTTCTCTACAAACTCTTTATATCCTTATGGAGTGAAAAATCCAATATGTCATTATTTATGGTATTGAGGTATGAACATGCACTACAGACCAGTGTTACGGACTTTTTACGGACCAAATCTGGGAGGTTTGATTTTTATCATCTGATGTCTAGTAACAATAAGGGCTCTTTCACACTAGCGTTTGCGGATGAAAAAGGGACATACATTGGTCCCAATGTGATTGCGGGTGTCAGTGGATAAACATCCGCTGACACCCGTAATCACCCACCTCCACAAACATCCGATTTTGCAGACGGAAGAAAACCCTATTTTTTCTTCCGTCTGCAGATCGGATCGGATGAACACGGACACGCGGTCTGTGTTCATCCGCTCCCCCATAGGGGGAGTGGAGAAAAAACAGGGCGGTCCCTGCACAGTGTGCGGAGACCGCTCTGTCTCATCCGACGGCTCTGCGGGGATTTACAGAGCTATCCCCGCTGAGCTTACGGACACATGGAGGCAGATCAATATTGATCCGTCCGTGTGAAAGGGCCCTAAGAACTTCCTGCAAAAAAAAGGGCAAGTATTGCAATACATTTTTCTTTTCAGCATAGACTTTCCTGTTGCTCAACTTGTGGCCAGTGCTGCATATAGACCTTAGGTATATTGTGCAGTCCTCAGGTGAGCAACAGTCCTGCCCATGATGCTTCCTAACTATGGATACAGTGCAGTGAGTGTGCATTGTCACCTTAGGACAGGAAGTGTCTTACTGGCAGGATCATCAGGTAGAAATAAAGGCAAAGAACCATACAGCTAAATCCTGGAAATCTAAAAGGCCTGTGCTGTAAAGGTTATCGGCTTGTTGAGCCTAGGGGAAATGAAAAGCACTTTTACTTATCCTCCTTTCGGTTTTTCAAAGTGGACTGTTCTTTTGCAGCCCCACGTCCAATGCAGGGCTATGGGATCTGATTGGTTACCAATATGTGTTCCTTTGCAAAGTGGCATGGTTTCTGTTGACGTTTTGGTTTTATTCACTAAAGCCCTGTTCACACGACCATGATTCCCAGGGGTATAAAGTCAGACGGGAAAACCGAGAACCTGCTGGGTAATTTTCCCTGTGTACACAGGAGAGGTTTTCCTGTCTGGAAATCTGCGGGGAGAGCTTTGGCCGGGAATCCCGGCCGTGTGTATGCTCCCTCGCAGTGTTTCGCCATAGGAAAATTGCTGGGTTTAAAACCGATGGGAATCCCTGCGGGAAAATAGAGCACAGGTTCTCTATTTTCTGTCGGGATTCCCAGCAGTTTTCCTGTCAGTAAAACTGTGAGGAAGCATACACACAGCCGGTTTTCCCGGCCAAAAGCACTCTTGGCAGTTTTCCTGGCAGGAAAACCGGTCGTGTGTACGAGGCTTTATTGTTTCTTTGCACCTTTTTTCGGCTTGAAGGACTGCTTTCCATTTTCTACCTTAAACAGTATTCGTAAGAATGCAGTTCACCAGCTAATAGTGAACTAATAATTCTTTTTTACAAAAGTACTTTCACCTTCTAAGACATTATTTCCACAGTATCTGGACTACTGGAAGAAGTTAGCGGGTCAAGCATACATATTTTTTTTCAGTTGTTTCGCCATACACAAATTACAAGATACATTTTGCCATTGTATGAATTTTTATTTTAATTTTCTTTTTTTTCTTTTTATATAAAAACCACTTGTTGAACCCGCGTAGCACACATAGCTGTACGGAGAGCAATAGGTGTGCATTGTGTGTCTGTGTGGGGGGTCTCCTCACACATCATATGAGGATCAGTGCTGTATACACTGCAGGCATGCAGGGCTGTGTACAGTTGGCAGTATACAGATCTCTTTTCATGGTAGTCCCCCAGTTCCTTTACCAGGGTGTGCCGAGGCGTCCCTCTCTGACCACCATGCTGTGTCCGCTACACTTTTGGCACAAAATAAAGAGTGCTTTCAAAACGTCAGCAGGCAATTTCTTCCAGTGTCCCCAGTGTGGCCTGCAGTGGCACCGTCACAGTGTGGCTAATGGTTTCTGAATGGTTTGGCATGTTGTCACAGGTACTCTAGAAGGGAAAGAAACACAATAATTAAGATGATTATTCTTCAGGAGCTTGCAAGTGAACTTTAGAGGGTAGGCTAATGTATAAACAATTTACATACAATATCTCACAAAAGTGAGTACACCTCTCATATTTTTGTAAATATGTTGTTATAACTTTTCCTGTGACAACACTGAAGAAATGACACTTTGCTACAATGTAAAGTAGTGAGTGTACAGCTTGTATAACAGTGTACATTTGCTTTCCTCTCAAAATAACTTAACACACAGCCATTATTGTCTAAACCGCTGGCAACAAAAGTGAGTACACCCCCTAAGTGAAAATGTCCAAAGTGTCAATATTTTGTGTGGCCAACATTATTTTCTAGCACTGCCATTACCCTATTAAGCATGGAGTTCAACAGAGCTTCACAGGTTGCCACTGGAGTCTCTTCCCCTCCTCCATGACAACATCAAAGAGCTGTTGGGTGTTAGAGACCTTGCACTCCTCCACCTTTCATTTGAGGATGCCCCACAGATGCTCGATAGGGTTTAGGTCTTGCTTTATCAGTCCATCACCTTTACTAGGGATGTCACGATACTGAGCATTTCCCTGAGTACTTGTACTCGGGGGAAATGCTCAGATGCCTCACCCAATACCTGGGCAGGCATGGGAGTGGCAAGTTTTCTCTCCCATGCTGTCTTTTCCCCGTTTTGTCTTCCCCCACCGTCCGTGCCGTCTTCTCCCCCTGTCCGTGCCGTCTTCTCCCCCCTCAATTTGTCATGATGAAGCTAAACCCGGCTCCTACCTTTTCCGAATGAACAGAGTCAGTGATCACTGACTCTGTTCATTCATATAACTGTTCATTCATATAACTGAGTAAACTGTGTTTACGATGCTTCAGTTTATGAATAGAGAGGAGCTTCTGAGGCTGCTGAGAAAGGGACTGGGGAATCTGTGTCCTTAGTTCCTTTCTCTGTCTTAAAGGGGAGATGTCAGAGGACTGTTAAAACCCCTGATATCTCTCCAAAGACCCCCAACAGGGCTGATAAAAAAAAAATAAGAAATTGCAATAAGAATTTGTTTTTAAAAATAAATAAAAATAAAATGTAAATAAAAATAAAAAAACACACTGACAATCCACTCCCCCCTAAAAAAATAAATAAAATTACTGTAAAAAAATAAAATAAAGATACTGTCACATGACATTACATTTTTTTATCGGTAATCGTTATCGGCGAGGACTTGAAAAAAAGTATCTCTACTTGTACCCGGTCTCAAAAAAGTGGTATCGGGACTACCCTAACCTTTACCCTCAGCTTCTTAAGCAAGGTAGTGGTCGTCTTGCAGGTGTATTTGGGGTCGTTATCACTTTTGTTGCCAGCGGTTTAGACATTAATGGCTGTGTGTTGAGTTATTTTGAGGGGACAGCAAATGTACACTGTTATACAAGCTGTACACTCATTACTTTACATTGTAGCAAAGTGGCATTTCTTCAGTGTTGTCACATGAAAAATTAGAATAAAATATTTACTAAAATGTGAGGGGTGTACTTACTTTTGTGAGATACCGTATATGTTTTATGTTAGTAGGAAAAATTCTTTCTGCCCCAATTTGCATGTGGAAAATGACGCAATATCTTATAATGATGCATAATATCATATTGCCTTAGTATGTTTACATTTTTTTTCTGGACATGAACAACGTTACAGCTGTGTTAGAAGCGAGTCTAATGTACAGGATATAATTCTCTGCTATGGTGTAAGAAAAAAGGATCAGTAAGGCAGCGCACAGTGGTACATTGCGTAAAACTCTATGAAGCATTGGAACTCTGCCCTCCACTCACAAAACACACCATGAAATGCATTTTCTCTCATCTCTGTCTTTTTCTTCATTATTTTTTCCCTTTCAACAGAATTGTAAGAGGTTAAAATTTGACAGCATAGCATAAGGTGGCAGTAACAACAATAGTAATGTATAGATCTCACTTACAGATAGACACCCCTGCCTTTTACCATCTATTTGGTGCTCTGACTGGACTGTGCCTTCACCATCTAGATGAATTTAGTGTGGGTCTCTAGTATATGGGGGCAGTAATAGAATTCTGCTTGATTGAGTGCAGACTGTTGACATCAGAACCCACAATGCACAGCTGCATCTATTGGAGCTAGTGGTGGGTTTAGGTCATGGGTTTAGGCTTATGCCACTCAAGTATCGGCTTTCAAACCCTGATTACTTACTACCCCTGATTTCTTACAGTGGATCAAAAGAGTTTTTTACAGTCCAATTTTTTTAAAATAGCATTAATAGCATTGAGAAGGGTTTAAACGCTCAGTCTTTGGTTATATAGTCACTTTTTTTTGGGATGAGGTGTATACAGATAAATAAAGGGCCAGTACACATCCCGTACCATTACATACTGTACAATTATAAGAACACAGAGTAAGTATTGTTAGAAAGTTTTCTTTAAGCCTTTCATGTCTAAGCCTACAGTATTTCTGAGATTTGGTGTTTACAAGTTAAAATCTGTATTTTTTGCTAGAAAATTACTTAGAACCCCCAAACATTATATATAGAAGGGAAATGGGTCCATATGATGTAGTCTCTAATGGGTCCTTCCCTTCCTTGTGCAATACTATTATTGTAGCTTCAGTCATTGAGGTGGGCAACTTCCCCTCTTCCATGGCCCAATTCAATACTTTAAGGAGTTCTGGGAGTAACACTTTCCCATAGTATTTATAGGATTCTACAGGAAGCCCATCCGGTCCAGGGGACTTCTGATTAACCATCTCTGTGACTGCTAATTGTACCTCTTCGAGGGTTATTGGGGCCTACATTTGCTATTTCTCTATCTCTGTGAGAGTTGGTAATTCTAAGTTCTCAAAAAAAACATTCCAATTCCTCCGTTGCCGCTGCACAGTTACCATTCCCGCTGCACAGTTACCAGATTAGAGTTACAGAGGAGGTCTAGGGCTAGAATTATTGCTCTCGCTCCCACGATCGTGGCAATACCTCACATGTGTGATTTAAACATCGTTTACATATGCGGGCGTGACTTCCATATGCGTTTTCTTTGCTGCTCAAGCTCACAGGGATGGGGGCGCTTTAAAAATATATATTTTTTCTTATTTATTTTATTTATTTTTATATTATTAAATTGTGTTTAAAAAAATAAATACATCACCTTTATTGCTCTTACAAGGAATGTAAACATCCCTTGTGACAGTAATAGGTGGTGACAGGTACTCTTTATGGAGAGATCGGGGGGCTAAAAGGCTAAAATCCCTCCTTTGCACTTCAAAGTATTCAAATCACCGAAAACAGCGATTCTGAATACTGTATATATTTTTAAATCCGGCGCCATTAGCAGCCGAGTAAACCGGAAGTGACGTCACTTCCGTGTTTACAGTCAGGGAATTGGATCAAAGCCAGTCTGTGGCTAGGCGCCGGAAGAGGCGCACCATGGATCGGGACTCCAGGTGGGATGGGAGGGCTCAGTCAGAGAGGCGGAGGGGGATGTCCCCTCCCGCTCCTCTGGGATAACAACTGATTCGGCTAAAAAATCTTTACCAGAAAGCCGATCACCTGCTCTAAACAACAGTACCGGATGCCTGTAGCTGCGAGCATCATCCCATGATTACCCCCAAAAGACGAGTTCTTTCTTTGGACTTTAGTATTTCTAAATGTATGTCATAAGTGTAATGTCTCACTTTTGAGACAGAGAGATTCTCCAGTACCTTTCTCTGCAGCCATGCAGTAGGGGAAATCTGTGCAGCACAGGGTGATTAGGGTATGCCCAGGCGCACTCTGTACACATGCCTATTATGTATGTATGTATGTGTGTGTATATATATATATATATATATATATATATATATATATATATATATATATATATACACACAGTATATAATTAGTATTTGATTTAAATGTTGAAAGGAGATGTTATAATCTACCAGTTGAATGATTCTCACATGACTCCTCAGAAATGTTAGACTGAGTAGCCCCACCCCACAGACCTCTGTGAATGATTGACACAGTTGTGTGGGAGGAGCCCTGCACGCCATACTATTTTTGAATTTGTGACAACGGGTGCAGTGAGAGGATCCCCCTCTTACTGTCACAATAAGCGGGTCATTGTACGGGCAGGTGCTTTAGTAACAGGTTACCTCCTGAATATGTATGTCACATTGCTAAAGGTGAACTTATCCTTTCATCTAAATTGTTGCTTTATAACGTGACTGTAAAATAAGGTTTAATGCCCTTGAATAAACTTTTAGCGTGGAAGATTTTGGAAATGTCGGAAAGCAGACCTTAGGCTGGACTACAAAACAAAAAAGTAAATCTGTTTTGACAGTCAAGAAAAGGTTAGGCAGGATTACATACATAAATATCTCAGGTACTACAGCACTTTAGAAAAAGGGAATTTTGTGTTCCCCTTTGGAGCAAAACTGAAACCCTTTTTGCTTTGTTTATACAGTATATGTAAATAAGTGTATCTATTTCCCAGCATTTATCTCACCAGATCCTCTGTATGTCCTCCTTCCTCATGATCCTTGCCCAAGAGGTCTAACAGCTTTTCCTTGATCAGCTAAAAAAAAAAAGAAAAACAGATTGGGATATTTAGTGTAACATTAACATGTTTGAATGTTAAAGCAGCTTCAAATCTTCTCTAATTTTTGTCAACTACTACCCATTCATGTACAGTACAATAGAATGTTAACCAGTTAACGACTGACTTATATGTCGACAGTGATTTTCCTCCATCTGCAGAATCGGACCATAGCGGGGACCGATGAGATCGGGTGTTAGCGGATGTTCATCCGCTATCCCATAGGGATACATATGTATGTCCATATTTTTATCAGAAAACGGATGGGTTTTAAGGCAAGTTAAAATGAAAAGAAATCCTAGTTGATGATCATTCGGCTTCTTTGAATCACGGACCTGGGGAACGCACAAGTACTACAAACCAGAAGGCAGTGGCCCTTATGTAAGCCACACACAACAATCATTATCAATAGAAGATCAATTTTGGCAGCCCCAATAGTTTTGGAGTCTTATGCCGCGTACACACTATGGTATTTCAGCATGTAAATAACAACGTTTTAAAAAAATGTCATTTAAAATGATCGTGTGTGGGCTTCACATAATTTTTCGGGTTTTGAAAAACGACAAAAAAATAAAAATTCGAACATTTTGCATTTTTTAACGACGTTTTAAACAATGTTGTTTTTCGGGTTGTAAAAAATGAACATGTGTGGGCTAAATTATGAGACGGGAGCGCTCGTTGTGGTAAAACTATCATTCGTAAGCACATTTATCACGCTGTAACAGACAGAAAAGCGCAAATAGTATTTTACTGACGCAAAATCAGCTAAAGCAGCCCCAAGGGTGGCGTCATCCGCATGGAACTTCCCTTTTATAGTGCCGTCATACGTGTTGTACGTCACCGCGCTTTGCTAGAGCATTTTTTTTTAACGATCGTGTGTGGGCAACGTCGTTTTAATGATGAAGTTGGAAAAAACATCTACAGGCTAAAAAACTTTGTTTTTTACAAGCCGAAAAATGATGGTGTGTACGCGGCATTATATGCTGCTCTAACTAAGGCCGCGTACACACGACCGAGAAACTCGAAGAACGAAACTGGCGTTTTTCTCGTCAAGTTTCTCGTTCGGCTGTCGAACTCGTCGAGCCAAACTTTCCCATTCCCGTCGAGGAAAAAGAAGACATGCTCTCTTTTTGGCTCGACGAGTTTCTCGTCAGTTTTCTCGTCGAAAAATGTACACACGACCGGTTTTCTGGGCAGAATACGTCTCCTATCAAGTTTCTTGATAGATTCCACCGAGAAAACCGGTCGTGTGTACGCGGCCTAAGAGTTGATGAAATCTCAAGTCAAAGGATAAAACGAAGCTGGTAGAAAAAAAATGTGTATATATACTGTGCTATTCTGAGCATGCAGGGAACGCAGACTGTGTGCATTGCTTAGAACTTGATGTTTTTGGACACTGTGGTTTAATAATATTCAACGAATAAAAAATAAAAAGACGACTCTCTATATAACCCCTGTGCTCGCGTCTAGTAAAGCTCCCATACTTGTAGGATGAAATGTATTCTGCAAACAGCATTATTTATTTACTTTCTGTAGCTTAGATTTTTCATTTATTTTTTATGTTTATGTATATAGTAAGTCTTACATATTTTTTACAAGAATAAAAGGTCAATATCTAAAATCCATTTTTAGGTTTTTAATGCCTTCATAAAAATAAAAAAAGCGCAGGTTGCTTATATGATGTGTGTGTGGGGGGGACCGTCATCTGCCAGACCTCTTCCTAGCTCCCCTGTTGATTAGGTTAGTTAATAAAAACGTGGGGGTGGCGGTGACCAAAAAAATGTCTATAATTTCTTATGCCGCGTACACACGATCATTTTTCAGCATGAACTTCATCATTAAAAACGACGTTGCTTACTCCATTATGAACAATAGTTTTACCAGAACGAGCGCTCCTGTCTGATAACTTGCTTCTGAGCATGCGCAGGTTTTAAAAGTCGTTTTAGCACACACACGATAATTTTTTTTTTAACCCGAAAAACGACATAGTTTAAAACGACGTTAAAAAATGCAGCATTTTTTTCAGAACTTGAAAAATTATGTGTTCTGTAGCCCACACACAATCATTTTAAATGACGTTTTTCAAAAACTATGTTTTTTTCATGCCGAAAAATGATCGTGTGAATGCGGCATTAGCCTGAGTGTTCTTTGCTATGCTTTCATGCAAATTGGGTTCATGGTTTGTAGGTTAGCACACAAAATAATAACTATTTGCTTAGCGGCGAAAGGCAGAGTGCACACAAATGATGGCCATTGTGTCTCGCAAATGACTCTGATAATTTCCAATTCCCATTATCTATATGCAGAAAACAGCTGAAAGATACATTACCGACCTTCACACAACAAACTATTATCCCGCAGTAAACCTTGTCAGTGTGTTTTTAGATCATTTTTAAATTGCATGACAAACATGCTCTACTCATTGCAGAGCTGGCGCCATCCACTTTAACATTCAGTCTGGGTCTCTATTATATACTGCATTTGTGTATTGTTTGTTACATATTAATTTCTGCCACAAAGGCAGTATAATCACATAATAATGAGATACAGAACAGCACCATACTGTGCCAATTATGCAGAAGGATATTATGCCTACCTGCCAGGGCCACGTGTGAAAGCATTAATGACTGTTGCTTGATTGTAAATGAGAAATACGAGTTTCACACCTGACTAAATATGTCATTTACACAAATTATGGTTGTCTTGTTTGTTTTGGGATAATTTAATACCTGACATAAATATTTGCTAGCAATACGAAACAAAAACTCTTTTGTCTATCTAAATGATTTCATATACACAGCATGCATGTACTATTTGTTGTTTAACGCCAACAGGTGATGACAATTTTATATATATATATATATATATATATATATACATATATACACACACATATGCACGGTTTGTTATTTAACCACTTAAGCCCCGGAAGAATTGGCTGCCCAATAACCGGGTAATTTTTTGTGATACGGCACTGCGTCACTTTAACTGACAATTGCTCGGTCGTATGACCCACAAATAGAGCTTTCTTTTGGTGGTATTTGATCATCTCTGCAATTTTTTTTTTTTTTTTTTGTGCTATAAACAAAAAAAGAACGTCAATTTTGAAAAAAAAAACACTATATTTTATACTTTTTGCTATAATAAATATCCCCATTTTTTTTTTTTAAAGCTATTTTTTTTCTCAGTTTAGGCCAATATGTATTCTTCTACATATTTTTGGTAGTAAAAATCGCAAGAAGTATATATTGATTGGTTTGCGTCTACAAAATAGGGGAATAGATTTATAGCATTGTAACGGGTGGGCCCGTGGTACCCAGAATCCCTTTAGAAAGTATAGGATACCCTTGCTTTAGCTCCCAATGCACCTCTTATGTCTAAATCACCCTGTGTCTATTAAGGGGCACAGGGTGAGCAAGAAAATAATGGACATTAAGAAATGTTTTGGATTACTTAAAATGGGACAGTGATATTTATCCACAATATCTCCCAGGATATATGCCATATTAGAAAGAGTGACTCATTCATACTGTTGGGACATATACTGTAAGGAGATGCTAATGTGTTTAACTCTAGCCACCTGTCTGTCTGTTATAATGTAAATGAGTCTTTGATAACTTCTAAGGATCTTTCATTGTGGCTTGTGCTAATTGACCCCGAAATTGTGTGAAGGAGTTCTGTGTTAATGTGTATTGTAGTTAGGGAGAGGAGACAGCCAGGCTAGGAAACTCAAAGGTCATGCATACGAGTGATATTGGCTGCTTAAAGGGATTCGTTAATTCGCTCATGTTAATTTATATCTCTGTGTATTGCTAGAGTAATATGAGCAGAATGTAGAACCCTCCTCTTTTGGTGTATAAAAGAGCCTGTATTCTTCAATGAAGATTGTGATTCCTGCTTGAGCCTCGTCTCTCGTATTTGGAGGTGAATTGTTTGTATGGGTTTCTTGTTCGCCTGACTAGAGGGTCGGTAGCTGCCTTTGTGTGTGGGAATGGATTGTCCTAAACAACTTTAACCCCTTTCATATGTCGTTACAAGCATTTTTATTATTATTTTTTTTACTAGTAATGACGGCGATCTGTGATTTTTATCGGGAATGTGACATTATGGTGGAAACATCGAACACTTTTGACACATTTTTGGGGCCATTGGCATTTATACAGCGATCAGTGCTTGTTTACTGTAAAAATGAATCAAGGGGTTTATTGTGTTCCCTAATGTGTGTTAGACCTAGAGGAAATTACAGTTTGTGGTTCCTAGCTATTAGGAACTCACGATCTGCATTTCCTTACTGAACAGAACAGGGACGTGCCTTCTAGCCCGCTTAAATCAACCGATGTACAGCGGAGCCAGCCTGCCACAGTGTAACTGGTCTGTAAGCGGTCAAAGTGGAGTTCCAGGCAAAAATTGAACTCCGATAAAAGAAGCACTCGTTTTTGGAATTTTTGTTTTCATACCTTTTTTTTGTATATTTTTTTCAGGACTTCTGTCCCACGACGACGTATGTCACTTCCCTGGTTTTTCTTGTGCCCTCCTCCTCCTCCTCCCTCCTGTCGCCTTCTGGGACCTGTGTGTGCCCCAGAAGATGACGAGACCATTCAGAAAGCGCTGTGTATGCATGCGCAATAGGAGACATAGCTTCATTGCCCTTTTCCCTTAGTAAGGATGCCGGCGCCTGCACCCGGAGCCGATGTACGGGTTGGCTTTGGGTTCCGACATCGCAGGCTCCCTGGACAGGCAAGTATCCTAGTATTAAAAGTTAGCAGCTACAGTATTTGTAGCTGCTGACTTTGATTTTTTTTTTCACCCAGGCTGGAACTCCACTTTAACACCAACAAGAAGTGGTGATTACACCAAAAGCAATTGAAAGCAGTAATCGGGTCATTCTTAAATAACTGAGTTATGATCCTGAAAGAACTATCACTTGAAGCTGGCATTTATTGGGGCTTGAACACCCGCTAAAGCTTAGCAAATGTGTAAGTAGAAGATAGGGTGGCACAGCCTTATAGACCTGGGAAACCAAGGCCTGATACTGAAAAGCCAATGAAGTGCCAACACTTCTAGTAGTTATGTACACCTAAATAATGAGTTGCTGAATGCACATGGCAATGGTTGGATGGGAAGCAGCTTGCCCTTTGTGATAACAAAAAGGTTGTACAAAGTCAAACTGACGAATTGAAGAGGAATAAGGAATAAGTATAAGGATCCCTAAGGCTTTGTGTTTTTTTTTAACTCACCTCATATATGTAGTCGAATAGCTCCAAGATAGTCAAGATGCTGGCACCTATGAAAAGTCCCATTTGACCCCCAATGTCACCTGTAGGGAAGAGGTGGCACAGTGTCACTGATAGCGCTTGATAAACATGTCACACACTGCAGTTAATCCTCACACCAGTATATGAAAATTACAGAGGATGTTAAAGGTGGTCAACTAGACCAGTGATGGTGAACCTTGGCACCCCAGATATTTGGAAAATACATTTTCCATGATGCTCATTCACTCTGCAGTGTAGGTGAGCATCATGGGAAATGTAGTTCCAAAACATCGTGGGTGCCAAGGTTCACCATCACTGGACTAGACGGTCACATGACACACATTTTTTTTTGACAGAACAATTTTAGGTATCTTCAAAGGATTTAACATGCTTAGCAAATTTGGTCTAGGATTCTAATAACTTTTGTTGATATCTCAGCAGTATCCAATTCTGACTCACGTGTGAATTCTCAGACAAATTATAATCAATTCCAATCGTAAACCTGACTGATCAAGGCAATGTACCATCAACAATTCAAGTTTGTGATCTGCTTGGTTGGGTTTGCAGATTAGAACACCATCATGTTATGTATATGGCCAGAATTGATGGTGAATCACCCAAGAGGCACATCTGCTATTTAGTGTATGTTAATACAAGGGTTTCATTTGTTAATTTCTGTGCATGTTTAAAGAATATGTCTGGGCACAATAAAATAAACATTTCCAGTACATCTCTGCAACACATGCACATTTCATTATGTTTAATTACTTTAAAAATGCTGTACAGAAAAATACCTTGTGCTCTACCAGTAATCCATTGAGCTCCTAACTTAGGCCCCTTTCACAGCGGACCTGAAGGGCCGCTCCATGCATCTCTATGGAGCGTTGGATGTCAGTGGAGACATGTCCGCTGACATCCGACCTGATCCGATCCGCTAAAAACAGACGTATGGGGACGTCCCCATCCATCCATGGTGGATTGGATGAAAACGGACATGCTGTCCGTTTTCATCAGATCGCTCCATAGGAAACAGCAGAGCCCGACAAACCCCTCCCGAATCAGTGAGCAGAGAGGGGCTTGTCATCCGCCAGCTCAGCAGAAATCAACGGACTTATCTCCCGCTGAGCTGGCGGACTCCGTAGCACCTACTGTGAAAGGAGCCTTACTGTGCACTGAAATCTCAAGTAATTTCATCAGGCCTGCCCAGTTCACCTATGTGAACTACAGATTTCCTTCCCCATGTTATAGAGATGAGTAGAGGGGGAAGCTGTTTTATAGTCCAGCAGAATTGGTCGGGGTTACCCACACTGCTTGGAGATTTCAGTGCAGCAGAGGCAGCATTATCAGCTCACTACAGGGTGTTATGTGCTCAATGCTGAGTTTAGCGGTTAAGGTTGAGTTCACACTGGAGAATACAGTGGCTCACAGTAGGGGGGTCTGGTGCTTCTCTTTTCACCACCTCGGGTCCGATTTCAGCCCGAATTCGGACCTGAAACTAACCAAAAGAAGCACAGGGCCCCTGTGCAATTCACACATAGAGAGCCGGTCACAATCTCTTGCAACGTGAATTGGATGTGGGGAAACCTGCATCCAATTCACATAGGTGTTAACCCAGCCTTAAAGTGTACATTGAAAAATAAGCAGAAGGGAATGTTTTAAAAACGCTTAAAAAAGCAAATGCCCATTAACTCTCATAAACTTTTTTGCAATATGAGCCACTATGAGCATTTTTTCGCCAGAGGTTCTGCCATTTTCTCTGCCCCTAGCTTAGCATTCCAAAAACAGTGCTCTGCCCCATACCTGTGCTCATAGATATACACTCACCAGAGGTAAACTACTAATGTGAAAATGCTCTTAGCTTGATAAATGCTCAGTGTCACAAGTAAAAACTCAGAGAAAATCAGAGGAAGTGGAGTAAAGGGAGTTGGCTTCAGCTGCCCTTAATACAAATGGCCACCAGTAGAAAGAAGATCAGTGAGTGATAAAAACATAGGATGGGATGGAGAAAGAAAATGGTTATAATTATAGAATCAATAGTTAATGTAAAGTAAATATAGCATTCTACAGCTGGCCTAAAGGTGCCTTTATTATAAAACTGACTATTTAAGTTCCTATTAAAGCAGCTTAAAATGCGGTACTCAGGTGACGATCGGGCTGTTATTAAGCAGTTTAGATGTCACTAGTGCTTCTTATTGTTTATAGGTCACCCCCATGATCCATCTCTCTTTAAAATGAGAAGAGTAAAGGGAGTCAACGGTGTGTGTGCCGCTTCAGTTCATTGGGCAAATAATTCTATTAACCTCAGAAGGCCCCGTACCCTACAGACAATAAACATATGTCTGCCTGCCTGATCTCAGGAAGACATCTACCTGTCATGCCTAGACATTCTTTAACACTACCAGCAGATCTTTTCTTCTCTGATGTCACTTCTTAGGAGAGGGAATCTGCCTTTATTGGCAGCCGTATACCATCGTAGTGATGAGTCACAATAGCTCTGCAATTGATGGGTGAATTGAGCACTAATAGAGATGGGTAATGCTCTTCCCAGTCATTGCACTACATATACGCTTTAGAGTAATAAGTCCTGCGAGCTACCTTTACAAAACAAAATGCTTTGAAACTAATACTGTGTGTCTGCTACAGAGACAACGAGGGTTATCTACTAAAGTGCAAACTACAAGTGCACTTGAAATTGCAGTCGCTGTAGATCTGAGGGGGGCATGCAAGGAAAATAAAAAACAGCATTTTAGCTTGCACATGATTGTATCGTACAGTCAGCAGAGCTTCCCCTCATTTCAGAGCTACCCCTCAGATTTACAGTGACTGCACTACCAGTGCAATTTCAAGTGCACTTTGCACTTGTAGTGCAATATGGATTTGCCTTTCGTAAATGACCCCAAATGTGTTTGTGAAAGGTAATCAGAGGACCAGCTGCTAACACTGATCATATGCCCATGTGCTCAAGAAATAATAAAGAAAGTGTAGTGCAGAGTCATGGAAAATTGCATATATCAAAACAGAGTAGATCAAAACACATGCACGATGCATGATAAAAGTCCATTCAATATAGTGCAAAAAAGTCCAGAGAGATCCCCCCAGAGGAGGCATGTGACCCTGTGTCGACACGCGTAGAGGAGGGGCTAGGACGGTGAAGGTATTTGGGCTCCACAGTGATTTTAGGAGCTGACCGAGTATTTGGATGTGTGGCTCTGTGTTACACTTTTAGGCTCAGTTCACACTATTGCAAATCAGACCCTGGCAATAGCAGGAGATTGTGACTCTATGGAGCCGGTTCGCATATCTCCGATTCGGCTCCGGTGCAAATTTTGCACAGGAACCCTGTATGTCTTTTGGTCTGTTTCAGGTCCAAATTCACCTCAATATTCAGTCTGAAATCGGACCCGAAACGGTGAACCAGGACGCACAGGGCTCCTGCTGTGAGCCGCATCGGGTGTGAACTGAGCCTTAAACCAATGCTCTCTCTGTGTGGTGCACTGGAAGCACCTATACAATGCGATTACCCAGCACACTTTTAAATACATTTTTGATAGTGTTTAAAATAATTCAAGCACTATTGGTGTCTTTCTCTCTACATATATTCTGTTGCTGACTACTGAGGATGAGATTGTTGTAGAAATTTAGGAGCCAGCTTGAGTCCTGGGGTGGCTTCATAAGCGCTGATTGACCGTGCTTAGCTGGGGGGTCACATTCTTAGAGGTGAGCCTATACCCATTGGGGGGGGCACGAATGAGGTGATTAGTTTGTGGTTTGCACATTAATTATAATCAATTTTTTCATCGAATAACATTCACTTGTGGGACATTCATTTGTTTTATTATATGGACTTTTTTGCATTATATTGCACGGACATTTATCATGCATCTTGCTTGTTTTTTGATCTACATTGATTGTTTTGATATATGCAATTTTTCATGACTTAGCGCTGCACTTTCTTTATCAAAGGGGTTGTAAAGGTTCGTTTGTTATTTTCTCAAAAGGTTCCTTTTAAGCTAGAGCATAGTTGGTTCACTTACCTTTTCCTTTGATTTCCCTTCTAAATGTTTTTTTTTCTTTGTCCGAATTTCTCACTTCCTGTTCCTTCTCAGTAAGCTTGCCCCAATCATCCATGGTGGTTAGTCAGCCAGAACAGCTTACTGAGGAGGAACAGGAAGTGAGAAATTCTGACAAAGAAAACAAAGGAAAGAAACATTTAGAAGGGAATCGAAGGAAAAGGTAAGTGAACCAACAATGCACTAGCTTAACCAGTTGCCGACCAGCCGCAGGTCGGCTTGGCTGTGCGAAATCACGTAATATAACATGAATTCGCATTTCAGCCACTAGGGGGCCCCTGGTTCCGATGCACTTGCCCGGCGGGCACCCGCGATTGCTCATTACAGAGCGAGAACCTGGAGCTGTGGGTGTAAACCCACAGCTCCTCGTCCTGTCGGAGGGGAGAAATGACTGATCGCATGCTCATACAATGTATGGACAGCGATCTGTCATTTCCCCTAGTCAGTCCCACCCACTTCAGTTAGAACACACCCAGGGAACATAATTGGCCACTTCCCATTTTTACAGTAATTAATGCATTTTTATAGCACTGATCGCTACAAACATGCCAATAGTGCCAAAAATGTGTCAAGTGTCTGACATCAGGTCGCAGTACCGATAAAAATCGCAGATCGCCACCATTACTAGTAAATAATAAAAATGCCATAAAACTATCCCCTATTTTATAGATACTATAACTTTTGTGCAAACCAATCAATAAATGCTTATTACGATTTTTTTTACGAAAAATATGCAGAAGAATACGTATTAGCCTAAACTGAGGAAGACATTATATATATAATTTGGGGGATATTTTATTATAGCATAAAGTAAAAAATATTCATTTTTTTTTTCAAATTTGTCGCTTTATTTTTATTTATAGCGCAAAAAATAAAAACCGCAGAGGTGATCAAATGCCACCAAAAGAAAGTTCTATTCGTGGGGGAAAAAATACGCCCATTTTGTTTGGGAGCCACGTCGCACGACCGCGCAATTGTCAGTTAAAGCGACGCAGTGCCGAATCGCAAAAAGTGGCCTGGTAGTTGACCAGCAAAATGGTCCGGGGCTGAAGTGGTTAAAGGAACCTATTTAGAAAATAAAAAACAAACCTTTTCAACCCCTTTAAAGTACATATACGCTTTGTTTCTTGTTGCAGAAAAAAGTGGATCAATTTGATGCAGGAAAAATATTTTTCCTCCATTAGTGGTGTCACCTAATGTATACTTTTTAGCTCACTCAATTGTCTTCTTTGTTTCCTTCTTCCCTGAGGACTCTATTGGTTTGTTAATAATTGGTTAAATAAAATCTTTAGGGAGCCCTACTTAGCCGTATTCTAGAGTAATATAGATGAAAGGTATGTCAAGCTGTGATAATAATGGTCTGTGCTGGAAGAGAATATATTTAAGATGAAACAACATAGCGTCCTAACAAATAAATGTAGCCAGATAGTTCAGGACATTAGAGCATCTAAACCCCATTTCCTCCTCTCAGCAGGCCCTTCAGTTTCTATTATACAGAGCGGGGACGCATTTCAGGAAGGCAGTGCCCGCAACACTGATCTTTTATACTGACCTACGCTAGAGCTCTCTAAGCAATTACATGAAAGTGGCCACATATACTGTATGTAGTCATTAGATTACATAGTCACAAATGCTTTAAAAAAAATAAAAAAAATTCACATTGATTAGCAGCTTATCATTTTAAGTGAGGAAGCGCATACTCACCAAGCAACCCAGCCACTTCATAAGCTTTTTTCTGCTCGATTGTTTCGTAATTCAAAGCTTCAAAGAAAACATCCAGGACAAGAATATTCTCCCTGTTTAGAGGAGAAGCAAATAAAGAAGAATACGTCTGTAAAGGGTTATTTGCACAACTGTATGAAAATTACGCAAGATCTTGGCGGCAGAAAGATCCTGCTTTAAATGCGTCCCTTACTGTTTATGCATGTAATCAGGGCTGTTAGAAATCACGGGGCTCCATACAGCCTACCTGGCAGCCCCCCCCCCCTTAAATATATCAAAACAACATTTTCACAATCAATATACTAAAATCATTCTTAGTGGACACAAAGATTTTTTTTTACGTTTTTTAAATTTTTGAACAAAAACATTTTATAATTAAAAAAAAAAAGTTGAAATGTTTTCAAATTAATTTTACAAATTATTTTTTTATTTTTTTATAAGGGTTTGAAACAATACAGGGTTACAATTTGTTATTTTTTTAAATGTGACAGAGAAGCCAGAAGTTGTGTCTGTGTGTCTCAACCCTGCAGCAGCTGAGAATTGGCGGAAGGGAGAGAAACTGGTTTTCAGCTACTGCAGAGAGCCACACAGGGAATCATGTAATTGCCCCTCCTTCCCTCTGGTGTTTGGGCCCCCTACAGGAGGACTGGTGGTCCCCCCTATCAGCGGCCCTGCATGTAATGTTTACATACATATAGCATATCTGGTCATGGCTGACATGTGGTTAGTAGCGCTGCCTCCACTGATTGCTTACTGTTGATCTTTACATATCGGCACTGAATGAGTTATTTATGCCACGCCACATCAATGGCTCATTCAGTAGTGCGTAAACACTGGCTACATATTGTTGATAGGTCTATGTCAAATTTGAGCAACAGCAGCAGCCTATATGGTCCATGTATGCATGTGAACATAACACAAATGTTACCAATGCGTCCCAGTGCAAAAACCATGCATATTATGGCCCTGGATGCAACCACATAGCTCCCAACTGTCCCTGATTTTGAGGGACTGTCCTTGATTTGGAGCAATGTCCCTCTTTCCTCCTCATTTTTCTGTCCCTCATTTTGGTCTGATCTGTATAGTGGTATAGAAAATGCACTTTTTATCTCTCAAAAAGTGTTTCCCAGTGTCAAAACTTTCATCCAATTTTCGAAATTGCTGCATTTGTAAATTATAAAAGCCGATATAAAGCGGTGAAAAAAAAAGCCCTTGTGGATTAATTAACTTTTTTTTTGGGGTTAATTCTCCTGTAAGGGGGTGTGGCAGGAGGCGTGTCCTATGCCTACATACGTTTGCTAGTAGGTGTCCTTCATTCCCATCTCAATGTTGGGAGGTATGCAACAGTGTGAATGTCCATATAGAGTTCTTTACTGCTACATACAAAACTACACACTTTACATCTGCAACTCCTGTGAATGATTTCTAAAGGGTCTACCCACCCAAAAGTAATTCCTGAATCTACTGAGGACTCATCTGCAAAATCTGCTCCAGCCCAGCTTGGACGGTTCCCATATGTTTTATTTCTATTTTTCAGAATTTTTTCCTCTAAGGCCTCGTACACACGAGGAAATTCATTTGTTCAAATCGGTCGGACCGACCGATTAGAACAAATCTGTCTCTTTGGATTTTGGTTTGCTCGCGTGTACACACGAGCAAACCAAAATCCCCTCCAGCAGACGGCGCGCTGACGTGTCGGTGACGTGGCGGCGACGTTGACGCCGCCACGTCACCGCACCAGGAAGTAAAACACTTCCGCGCATGCGTCAAAATCATTCGGCGCGTGTGCGAGAAGACATGTCTGCTGGTTAGCGTACTAACCAGCAGACATGTCGGGCGGATGGGTTCCCAGCCGACAGATTGGTAAGCATGCTTTCAAATCTGTCGGGTGGCCAAATCCGTCTGCTCGCCCGTACACACGATCGAATCTGTCTGCTGGGACGGTCTAGCAGACCGTTTCCAGCAGACAGATTTGATCGTGTGTACGCGGCCTAACACATTTTTCTATATCAGCCTCATCGTTTACATTCAAGCTAGAAAAAGGACTGTACCATTGGCGAGGTACACTTTTAGGAGTAAATTACTATAGCTATATCAGTTCATGTTCAGCTACATCAATTTAAACTTCGATTGAGAAGTCAAAGTAGCTGAGCAGAAAAAAGTTGGCCCAACAGTGACTGCGGCTAGCTGCAGTCATTATTTGGATATTCTGACAGTTGAGGGTGCCAGCTGTCAGAACACAATAGCCACCATCAAGCGATTTATGCATCCACACTGCTGGGCTGAACATTTGAAGTCTTTATGTATATTGCAAGCTTTAAAGGGGTTGTAAAGGTAACAAAATGTCCCCCTAAATGGTTTCCTTTACCTTAGTGCAGTCCTCCTTCACTTACCTCATCCTTCCATTTTGCTTTTAAATTTCCTTATTTCTGAGAAATCCTCACTTCCTGTTCTTCTGTCTGTAACTCCACACAGTAATGTGAGGCTTTCTCCCTGGTGTGGAGTGTCGTGCTTGCTTGCCCCCTCTCCCTTGGACTACAGGAGAGTCAGGACGCTCTCTATGTTGCAGATAGAGAAAGGAGCTGTGTGTTAGAGAGCGTCCTGACACTCCTGTAGTCCAAGGGAGGGAGCAAGCACGACACTCCACACCAGGGAGAAAGCCTCACATTACTGTGTGGAGTTACAGACAGAAGAACAGGAAGTGAGGATTTCTCAGAAGAAATAAGGACATGTAAAAGCAGAATTGAAGGATGAGGTAAGTGAAGGAGGACTTAACTAAGGTAAAGGAAGCTATTTAGGAAAACAATTGTACCTTTACAACCCATTTAAAGCTGGCAATATACATAAAGATTTCAATCGTTCAGCCCAGCAGTGTGGATGCATAAATCGCTTGATGGTGGCTATTGTGTTCTGAAAGCTGGCACCCTCAACTGTCAGAATATCCAAATAATGACTGCAGCTAATTGGCCGCAGTCACTGTTGGGCCAACTTTTTTCTGCTCGGCTACTTTGACTTCTCAATCGAAGTTTAAATCAATTTAGCTGTACATGAACTGATATAGCTATAGTAATTTACTCCTAAAAGTGTACCTCACCAATGGTACAGTTCTTTTTCTAGCTTAAATGAAAACAATGAGGCTGATCTAGAAAAATGTGTTAGAGGAAAAAATTCTTGTGGATAGCAACAAATTTACTTTCAAATGTCATTTCTTCAGTGCACTATTAAACATATTCTATCATTTTCTATAGCTGCCGTGGTTAACAAGAAATGTTTGTTAGGGCACATTTTCCCATCAGCCTCTATGTAATGATTCACTTCCTAAGAGAGAAAACATTTCTATACAGGTCATAGAAGGCAAATGTAAGAAGTTGCCTGTAGCAGTTGGATTATTCCTTTTTAGTCCCACCTCTGCACTAGAAAAGTGACAGCTGAAATCTAGTTGCTATGGACAACTACCCCTTTTATGGAATTGCTGTGTTAGTAATGGCAGAGCTTGTGAATTTTTGAACTACATCTTCATTCTTAAGCCAGACATAAATAGATCAAAATGTGTCTGTTTCAGGAAAGACCTGACAAATTTGGATCCATGTATGGGCACCCTGGTTGTACACAAGTCGATCTACAGATTGATGTGTGTGCAACCAGCCTGTCAGATTTTCCAGGACAAGTAGTGCCACCAGCTATAGACAACAACATTAATCATTCTGTTTTGCCAGCAGGGAAGGCTCCCAACCAGTAGAACACAATAGCGGGAGGGAGTCCCCATCAACACTGACTAGGTTGCTGGAGGAATTGAGCGTTAGTCTTTCCTTTCACCTGTAATTGGAAAAAAAAAGTTACATAATCTATGGCATGCCTAAAGCCCCGTACACACAGGTAGAATGTCAGGAGAAAAAAAAGTCCCACAATCTGCCTGCGTGTATGTCAGTCTGTCTGACAGAAGACGACTGTTCAGACATTTTCTGTCAGGCGTGCATGCTGGAAAACCAGCAGCCGACCGACTCCTGATCAGCGCTCTCAGCCAATGGCAGAAAGCGCTGATCAGAGTGTTCTGGCAGGGTAGAATTCCCCTGATCAGAACACAACAGCTAAGCTAAATGAAGACAAAGAAAAATGGATAGCCGCACTCCAAAACCTGATGGGTGGTCTTTCGCACTGAATCAGTGCTTATTCATGGCTTCATCAGCCATGAATAAGCACTGATCCAGTGCGAAACGCGTTGGCTGTTCCTTGTTTCTACTGCTGTGACCCTATTTTTGTACATGCTGTCTATTGAATAAAAGACCACCCATCAGGTTTTGGAGTGCGGCTATCCATTTTTCTTTGTCTTCATTTTGCTTAGTGCACCGCCAGCACCCTCGGTATCCTGCACCACCTGTAACCATTTAGTGATCCCACCTGGAGCGGTGACTCCTTTCTCACAACAGCTAAGCTGGGGAGATTACTATGATTTAGCAAATTCCAATTTGTGAAACGCGTTAATCTCTGCCAGGTCTGCATTAATGGATATGATGTTGTCTGATGATTTTTATGTTCAATAAAGTCTTCATTTTTGCTTCAAACCTGTGAGTGCGGTCAAACCTTTTCCTGTTCCAGTGGGGAGATTTCTGGACTAACCTCTCATGGTTAGTACAGTGGCTCTGACCGGAGCTCACAGGTTGTTGTTTTTTCGTGCAACCCGCAGGGTAGTGTTTGCCCAGGTTAACATGCACAAATATCTTCTGTATTTAATTAAGAGTTGTGTAGTCACCAATGTGTTTATTTTCCTGGTCAACCCACTGTCTTCTTTCTTAATTAGATTAAAACAGTGCTCAGTAACTGTGACCTAGCAGATGTTGTAGAAGTACAATACTCCGCTTTCCCTGAGTATTCCGGGAGACGGCAGCCATGCAAGCCTCATTTACATTCATTGAAACACGGCATTAATTTGCTCTTGTACATACGTAATGTACTTCTCCGACTTGTTGAATTTCTTTTCTAAATACTTGGCAGATGTCTTGCTGGGGATTTTCACCATGGACAGCTCCTTGTTGTATCTAGTAAGATTACAGGGCATGGTACACATGCAAAACCCTCCATCCTTCTCTGTCAGTAAACCTGTAGAAGATAGGACAACAGATGGTAAAGAGACTTTTACGCTCAATTTCTGTAAATAGGCTCATCTAGTGGCATGTAGATACCTTAAACTTAAAGCAAGGAATAGATTGGTGGAAATGTCCCTCAAAGATGTGTTGTGTACATATAAATGTTTTTCATACCACATAGTGGGGTTGATTTTCTAAAACTGGAGAGTGCAAAATCTGGTACAGCTTTGCATGGTAGCCAATCAGCTTCTAACTTCAGCTTGTCCAATTAACCTTTGACAATATAACCTGCAAGCTGATTGGTTTCTATGCAGAGCCGCACCAGATTTCGTACTCTACAGTTTTAGTAAATCAAACTCATAGTATGTCATATTTTACATTGAAAAAGAAAATGTTTAGCATTCTTAGTTACAAAGTATGAATCCTGAGTTATGTAAAATGTAAAGTAAGCCCACAGAAGCAATGTATCAAAGCAGAATATTTATCATCCTTGCGCTCTCTTCTTTAAATGCCTTCTCTCAATAAGACTTTCTGGTACTTATGTTGCATTGGGAATACAATTATTTATCTTTAATAAATATATTACCAAGTTATTTGTTTAACCGGTTCCCGACCGGCTCCTGTACATGTAAGTCGCCAGAATGGCACGGCTGGGAAAAGTAACGTCACGTTGAAATTGCCGCCGTGCGGGCGCGCGCTGCCAGCGGTATGCACGTGCCCATGATCCGTGACCGTGCTGCGGGAGCCGCAGACTTGATGTCCGATGGTGTCCTGCGATCGGGTCACAGAGCTGCAGAACGGGGAGGCAAGTGTAAACACAGCATCTCCCTGTTCTGCTTAGTAACACTGTCATTAATCGCTGTTCCCGATGAGAGGGAACAGACGATCAGTGACGTGTCACTCATAGCCATGCCCCCTAACAGTTAGAAGCACTCCCTAGGACACACTTAACCCCTTCGCTGTCAAGTGTTATTCTCACAGTAATCCGTGCATATTTATAGCACTGATCGCTGTAAAAATGACAATGGTCCCAAAAATGTGTTAAAAGTGTCCACCAAAAAAGTCGCAGTCACGATAAAAATCGCTGCTTGTCGCCATTACTAGTAAAAATAAATAAATAATAAAAATGCCATAAAACGATTTCCTATTTTGTAGACGCTATAACTTTTGTGCAAACCAATCAATATACGCTTGTTGCGTTTTTTTTTTTAACAAACAAAAATATCTAGAGGAATACGTATCGGCCTAAACTATGGATTTTTTTTTTATATAGATTTCTGGGGGATATTTATTATAGCAAAAAGTAAAATATTGCATTTTTTTTTCAAAATTGTCGCTCTATTTTTGTTTATAGCGCAAAAAATAGAAACTGCAGAGGTGATCAAATACCGCCAAAAGAAAGCTCTATTTGTGGGGGAAAAAGGACGTCAATTTTGTTTGGGAGCCACGTCGCACGACAATTGTTAGTTAAAGGGACGCAGTGCCCAATTGCAAAAAAATGCTCTGGTCTTTGGCCAGCGAAATGGTCCGGGGCTGAAGTGGTTAACTAGCCTGAAGTTCAGCTTTAAACTGTAAACATAAAAGCTCAGCAGTGCTCCAGTGTTATGACATGAGCATAAACTGACCAGGCCATAACTAGGCACTTTATTGTTTTAAGTGAAGGCTAACGTTTTAGGAGGGCGTGATTTGGATAGGAGGTAAGGTGTCTTTGGAGAGGGATACAGAGCCTTGCGGCTTCACTTCCTGGTTCCCTACTGCACGTGCGTGACTTGCGCTGCGTGGTACCACTGGTCCCTGCTGTCTTCTTGGACCTGTGTGTCTCAGAGAAGACAGCGGGGGGGAGAGGGCGCCGTAAAGGGGTGTAGATACCCGCGGGTGGCTCGGGTATCTATGCCCGGAGGTGGGAGCAGAATACATGTATTAGACAGGTATCTGCTCCCCCCTGAAAGGTGCCAAATGTGACACCGGAGGGGGGGGGGGGCAGGACTGGAAAAGCGTAAGTTCTATTTTTGTGTGGAACTCCGCTTTAACATTTTCCTCTTTTGTTTTGTGAAGAAATTCTTTATAATTCTTCAGTTGTTACACATACTTTAAATCTAAGTAATTACTTTTATATGGTGATGACAGGTTAATAAAGCAAACAGCATTTTCTCTGTCATAAAATTAATTTCTAAAATATTAGTAAAATGTACAATGATGATCGGATGTGTAAATTATGTTTCATTTTCCAGCCCAGTCTAAAGAATCTGAGGATTGGGAGATAATAAAGGATGGATATCTCACTATTTATTGAATGATCTGCTATAATTAGACTCTCAGATGCAGCGAGGAAGAAACATGCAAATAATTAAATTGGTTAAATGAGGAAAAAATGCTGATTTGAGACAAAAACAATTACACCCTATTAAAAAGATGTTTCAAAATAATAAACATCAAAAAAAATTGGTCCAATTTGCATAACAGGCTGAAATGAATGATAACGTGTTAATGAGTAGGCGCACGTAATCAGGTTTCTTGTGAGTTCTGGGTATTAACAATGCTAAGAGATCTGCGTGGAGCACTGATTTAATCAAATGTCTATTTTTAAACGAGATGTGGGTATTGTCTTTATCTGTTTTTATTAGCTCAGATCAACAATTCTGCATATAATATTCCTCCATTTACCATGTAAAACAATGTAACATAGACAAAACTCCACAAATCCTGTCTGTTCCTCTGGTGATATAACAAGCCTCCTCCTGTATACCTACATTTATCTATACGTTACCTATATGGGAGAGACTGGTCATATCAGGGTGGTCCTCACTGAAGGTCAATGGCGGCCCATCCATTAGGGGCCTCCGGCTCTGCCCCCCTCTATTCACACCACTCCCTATATGAATAATGGATAGATTCATATATAGCATGAATCTATGCAGGGCAGCCGCGGCCACCCCCTCATTCAGGCGTCTGGCCCCTTTCAAGATGCCAGTTGTTTTTTTAACCACTTAACGCCCGAAGCATGTATATGTACATCCACAAAATGGCACGTACAGGCAGATGGGCGCACATGTACGTCCCTGCCTTCTAGCAGGTTGGGGGTCAGATCGGGACCCCCTCAGCTACATGCGGCGGTCCGTAAGTGTCTGGGAGCGATACGGGATGAGGGGGCAGCTGTTCGTTTTTGTCCGCCCCCTCGCGATCGCTCCCAGTGAAGCGGCTTTCCCCCCCTCTGCCCCCCTTGGCTATATATATATATATATATATATATATATATATATATATATATATATATATATATAATTCCACCAGGACGCCTAAGGTGCCCTTTGTTAATAATACTTGATTATACATTGGATGTATGTACTACTATTAATCTTTTTGTTTAATATAAAGCTTCATTACCATTCTGGTGTGTATCTGAAGGAGGCCTGAGACCTTGCTACCAAGACAACAATACATTCCATAAAAAAGCAATTCTATTAACTGTCCACACTTATTTCCTATGCAGTAATTTACCTACATGTATGTCAGAATGTAAATACAGAAGGGAATATTCTTAAAGTTAGCTTATTCCAGAGTTAACAAATACAGTGGAACCTCGGATTACGAGCATAATCCGTTCCAGGAGAATGCTCGTAATCCAAAGTACTGGCATATCAAACAAAGCGAGTCTCCCCATTGAAGTCAATGGAAACGAAAATAATTTGTTCCGCATTGACTTCTATGGCATGCAATACCAAATGTGGCCAGAGGTGGGGGCGCCAGAGAGCCTCGGAAACGGCTTTCAGATGGTAAACTCACTTAGCGCTGGTTCCGCACATTCTTTATACTGCTCAGGGGTACAGAACGGAGCATCACCTGAAAGCAAAGATCATATATTAGAAAAAGCATAATAAATACAGAAACATAACGGTGCTGTGTTATCACTCAGAAATGATTGATCAATACAGTTGTTTTAGGTTCTGCTCTAATTTATAGCATCCTGCCAGCTTTTATCTGTCTTGTCAAATCTATAAAGTAAACTAAATGTCGGATTTGATGATGTGGTTGGTTTAGTGCTGCAATCTCTGCCACCCAACAGAGTAAAGATACTTTAATGCCACCCCCTAGAGTTATTTTAGCAGCCCTTCTAACCAAGTACAGATAGCTAAAATCATTTTTAGTTCCTCTCTTCCACCACAGATTTGTGTAGATCTAATAATCAACATGCTACATTGTATTATTAGTGTTGTAGCTAACACAGTTGGTGTTCCTTGCAGATCACAAGGTTTCGAGGGCTAGAGCATACTAAATTAAAGTAGTAGAGCTGAACCAGACTTGTGAGAGGTCCAGACACCACATTCTGGATTTGAGTAATCAATTTTAGAGAACATATATATATAGCCAGGGGACTTTATAGGTGTCAAGTTAATCAAAATGTATACACTTATATATTATATGAAAACTACAGAAAGTGAACAGTAAGCACAAGATAATGTTCATACAGGTAAACATATACAGTACCATATCTGCCCTTAACCATCCACTGATGCAGCAAAAATATACTTATAATGCTGAACAGAATGTTTTGTATATTCAACCGTAGCTAACCCAGTAAGATAGCATAGAAATCAACGTATTTCCCAAATTCTAATCTGCTTCATCAGGACATATTGGAGAACTTCTCAAACGATACAATAACTAGACATGTGCACAGAAAAAAAAATCGTTTTTGTTTGTTCCGTTTCGTATGGTCCCGTCTGTTCGTTTCCGTTCGTTTGTCGTACGACGTGATTTTTTTTGTATTCCGATCATTTCGTATTTCCGTTAGCGTTTTATTTTCGTACATGCGGGATGATTCGTTATTCTGTTTAATTCATGTTCGTTTCTTGTTAGACAATAATTATCGTGAATTTTAGTCAATTTGCATTCTGTGTATCTTGAATGCTTTTCTTTTGTTAGTGTCAGTTGTATGTTCATTGTTCAATGACATCTATAACAAAAGAATTTCATTATATATATTGAATGAATTCCTTTTTCTGTTTTCTGTGTATTCATTGTACAGGCAAATTTTTTGTTATAGGTGTCCTATCAACATACGAAAATAACAAAAGAAACAGGTTCAAATGCAAATCTTTTGTTTATGTTTTTTTTGAATGGCCAGAGAGTTAGGCTGGCCATACATGTTCAATTTTCTTGTACAATTTTCTTTTAGATTTACCAAAAACCATATAATATGAGGTCAAACTAAACAACACTTTCAATTGTATGCAATCAGGCAGGCCCTTGCACTACATAGTTGAAGGTAAATCTAAAGAAAATTGCACAGAAAATTGTATCATGTATGGCCAGCCTAACTCTCTGGCCATTAAAAAAAACATAAACAAAAGATTTGCATTTGAACCCGTTTCTTTTGTTATTTTCGTATGTTGATATGACACCTATAACAAAAAATTTGCCTTCAGTATTTTGAATACACAGAAAACAGAAAAAGGAATTCATTCAATATACATAATGAAATTCTTTTGTTATAGATGTCATTGAACAATGAACATACAACTGAAAACGAACACAAAACGGATTCAAACAAAATACACAATGCAAACCTCTTGATACAGATTTCATTTTCGTTATTTTGCCATTTTCGTTTTGTCGTTTTTTCCCGTCGGATTCGTTCGTTCGTATTTGCGGTCGTTCGTTATGCGGCTCATCCGTTATCCTGTCGTTTTCGTATTTTGGTGCTTTACCATTTTCGTATGTACACATTATCCCGCGGGTACGAAAATGAACATTTTCGTACGAAAATAACATTCGTACGAACGGGAATGCACATATCTAACAATAACATTGACACTAGTTTTCTACAGTTTGAATATATATGCATATTTCTTTTACTTGACCAAGGTGTTATTCTGTTTGTTGGCAATTTCACAATAATTTCTTTAGAGGGCTGGTATATCCCAACATTGATTAGAATTTTTGGCACCTATTCGTACAAATAACAGGTTATTAGGTACGTAAATCCTAATGGTGGTGCGTAGATAAGTATATACATTTCTCAGACACCTGGAGGGCTGTATTTGTTGTTTGGTGACTCTTGGACCCACTTTTTTTTTATCCCGAGATGTCCCCCAGGACATACATAAGTCATACATAATCACCTACGGTGCTTTGAAAAAGTATTTATACCTCTTGAAATTTTCCAAATGTTACAACCAAAAATGGAAATGTATTTTATGTTAAAGTGGCACTTAATTGTGAAATGGAAGGGAAATGATAAATGTTTTTCACAAATATTTACAAATATTTGAAAAGTTTGAAGTGCATTTGTATTCAGCCCCCTTTACTCTAATACCCCTAACTAAAATCTAGTGGAGCCAATTGACTTCAGAAGTCACCTAATTAGTAGATAGAGTCCACCTGTGTGTTATTTAATCTCAGTATCAAAACAGCGGTTCTGTGAAGCCCTCAGAAGTTTGTTAGATAACCTTAGTGAACCAACAGCATCAAGAAGGCCAACTATTAGTCATGCACTCCACTAATCTAGCCTTTATGGAAGAGTGGCAAGAAGAAAGCCATTGTTGAAAGAAAGAAGTCCCGTTTGCGAGAAGCCATGTGGGGGGACACGGCAAACGTGTGAAAGAAGGTGCTCTTCTCAGATGAGACCAAAACTTAAATTTTTGGTCTAAAAGCAAAACGCTATGTGTGGTGGAAAACTAACACTGCTATTCACCCTGAACACGCCATCCCTACTGTGAAACATGGTGGTAGCAGCCTCATGTTGTGAGGATGCTTTTTTTCAGCAGGGACAGGGAAGATGGATGGAGCCAAATATAGGTCAATCGTTAAAAAAAAAACTGTTAGCATCTGAAAAAGACTTGAGACTGGGATGGAGGTTCACCTTCCAGCAGGACAATGACCCTAAACATACAGCCAGAGCTACAATGGAATGGTTTAGATCAAAGCTTATTCATGTGTTAGAATAGTCCAGACCTAAATCCAATAGAGAATTTGTGGCAAGACTTGAAAATTGCTGTCCACAGACACTCTCCAACCAATCTAAAAGAGCTATTTTGCAAAGGAGATTGGGCAAACATGTCCCTCTCTATATGTGCAAAGCTGGTAGAGACATCCCCAAAAAGACTTGAAGCTGTAATTGCAGAGAAAGAAGGTTCTACAAATTATTGATTCAAGGGGCTGAATACAAATGTACGCCACATCTTTCACATATTTAATTGTAAAAAAAAAAAAAAAATTAAAACTATTTATTATTTTCCCTTCACTTCGCAATTATGTGGCACTTTTTGTTGGACTACCACATAAAATCCCAATAAAATACAATTATGTTTTTGGTTATAACGTGACAAAATGTGGAAAATTTTAAGAGGCATGAATACTTTTTTATTTTGGTATTGCTTGTTGAAATATGAATACATTCAAATTGTCATAAATTATCTTATCTAATTTCCCTGCATCATTTGGGATGTTCTCTCATATTTCCTGATGATGCAGATTGGAATTTGAGAAACATGTCAATTGCTCTTCCCATCTCACTGAGTTTATCAGCTGC